>JAKUCM010008507.1:0-45655 GCA_023374145.1 Lepidium sativum | reverse complement strand
TTTGATCTATGCCTTTTTTTGGATGAATCAATTGGAGAGTTGATTTCTGTTTCTGTGATGATTCTCATGGCCTGATCCCATTTGCTTGGGGCACTTATTCCATCATTACTAAATTTTAGATTTTCGTCTCATTCCATGAAAATGAAATGGGAGCTAATGATGGAAACTTCGACTGTTAATTTTCTTGTATTTAAATTGTGACTTATGTATATGTATCATAGCTCAGTTAGAAAAAACCATAATCTGTGATGCAAATTTGTGTTAGATTCTCTAATGGTATTGCTTTTTGTTCGATATGAAATGTTCTAATGAGACTTTACCTCTGATAAGTCTATGATGATGTTATTAGTTTCTGCTGAAGGTAGATGTTAATCCATTCTTTTTTCTTTTTTTTTTTGTTGTCCTTTTTATGATGTATTAGGCTCTTCTTCACTCTTCACATATGTACCATGAGGCGAAGCATGCCTTTGCTAACCATGGTATTAAGCTCACTTCGGTTGAGGTAGATCTTCCTGCTATGTTGGCTCAGAAAGATACTGCAGTCAAGAACCTCACTCGTGGCATTGAGGGTTTGTTCAAGAAGAACAAGGTAACCTATGTCAAGGGTTATGGTAAGTTTCTTTCCTCCAATGAAGTCTCTGTGGAAACAATCGATGGAGAAAACACCATTGTGAAAGGAAAACACATCATCGTTGCTACTGGCTCTGACGTCAAATCTTTGCCTGGCATTACAATTGATGAAAAGAAGATTGTTTCATCAACTGGAGCGTTGTCTCTATCGGAAGTTCCCAAGAAACTCATTGTGATTGGTGCGGGGTATATTGGGCTCGAGATGGGTTCTGTTTGGGGTCGGCTTGGATCTGAGGTCACGGTAGTTGAGTTTGCTGGGGATATCGTACCTTCTATGGATGGTGAAATCCGCAAGCAGTTCCAACGTTCACTTGAGAAGCAAAAGATGAAGTTCATGCTCAAGACTAAAGTTGTATCCGTGGATTCCTCCTCTGATGGTGTGAAGCTCACTGTGGAACCGGCAGAAGGAGGAGAACAGACCACTCTTGAAGCCGATGTGGTCCTTGTCTCGGCGGGAAGAAATCCTTTCACATCTGGACTTGATCTGGAGAAAATTGGAGTGGAAACTGACAAAGCCGGGGAGAATTCTGGTGAATGAGAGATTCTTGACCAATGTCCCAGGTGTGTATGCTATTGGAGATGTGATTCCAGGACCTATGCTTGCTCACAAAGCCGAAGAAGATGGTGTTGCTTGTGTAGAGTTCATAGCTGGCAAACACGGACATGTAGATTATGACAAGGTTCCTGGTGTTGTCTACACACATCCTGAGGTTGCTTCGGTTGGTAAAACTGAAGAACAACTGAAAAAAGACGGTGTGAGTTACAAGGTTGGGAAATTCCCGTTTATGGCTAATAGCAGAGCTAAGGCCATAGATAATGCAGAAGGATTGGTTAAAATTCTGGCTGATAAGGAGACTGATAAGATCTTGGGCGTTCACATTATGTCGCCAAACGCTGGAGAGCTAATTCATGAGGCAGTTCTTGCGATTAACTACGATGCATCGAGTGAAGACATTGCTCGAGTCTGTCACGCCTCATCCCACTATGAGCGAGGCTCTCAAGGAAGCTGCCATGGCCACCTATGACAAGCCTATCCACATCTAAACAAATTAAGGTATGTCACGCTTTGGTTTGGTTTAGTTTTCTTCGGTTTTGGTTTAGACTTTTGAATTGCGGTTTTTAATTTCTTTTGTATCCTACAATAGGAGGATCTTAAAGGAGAGAGCCATCTATGACAAGCCAAATCGAACCGGGTTGGATTTTGGTTACATTTGGTTCGGTTTTCTGTGGTTAAGCCTTCTATTCTTCTGGTTGGATTCAGAATGAGGTGTGAAAGAAGATGATACTATACAGTTTTTATTCGTTAAAATGCTTCATATGTTCAGATTCGGGTTAATCCTGATTCTTAATAAGCATTCAACATTCACTAAACCCATTTCTGTTTCCTGGTTTTGGTTTAAATTTAGCACAACTTTGATTGGTACGGTTCGTTTTCCTAGTTCTGGTTTACGCTAAACCCCAAAATTATATATATAAAAGCAGGGTTGTCTCTTCTGGAGCTGACACATCAGCATGACACATAATCTAAAAAACACCAATTAAATTGCTTGATTAATCCAACTCATCAAAAACTAACTTCTCTTTCCACTACTTAACCTTCAAGTAATCATTACTCTTCACGAATCTAACCACAACTCTATCCATAACCTACAGGAATTTCCAACACATGTCAGCTGATACGTTTTTACTCTTATGTCTCTTTTGAAACCATTGATATGTATGGTCGTTCTGTCTTATTTATATGCAGAGGTTGTCATGTACTGTTATATCACAAAGCATATCTGAAGTCTGGTACTGTGATGTTTAATACGTTCTTGTTTTTCAATCACAAAGTTTTACTAATGTTTGTAACTAAATCGGGTCATTTTGTATTATCTCTTCTATTATCAACAATAATTATGCTTTGTGTTCAAACAGATGTCACGTTTTTATGTTCTGTTACAAATAAGTTCATATAAGTAGAGGTTTCAGTTCAGTTTTACCTTTGTTTCAGAAGGCTGGAGTACTTTACAACACATGTTTAGTCACAGTCTAATTATCTTTCTTTTTCTCCTTCAACTATGGTCTATTGTATCGTCTTGTTCTGAATTTGGGTGATGTATACAAAAATCATTGAACATAGTCTTAAGTATTAGATGACTTGGATTTATAAAATAATTCCATCGGTTACTTTAATTAAAAAGATACGTGATGTTGAAACTTAAAAATGATGAGTTGTCAACACTACTTAACCTTCAAGTAACCAATACTCTTCATGAGACATTAACAATACAATAATTCAATTATTCTACATTAAAAGACATTAACTCACTTCCACTATTAACTTAAATCACTATATACATTTCTCTCTTATTACTATGGAGTCATTCTTATAATTAAATTTAAGGTAAAAACACAATAAATTTCATTTGGAATTCCAAAAGTTTCAATGTTAAGGTTGAAATGTATTGAATTCTGTTAGTCCATTCACCTTTGTACAAATAAAAAAGTATAACGTTTAATTGTTTCTCTTCCTACACTTACAACTACAAGAAAATAATTAACACATATCTTAATTACTATGAACACACAATTAAAACATCCAGTGACTACTCAACTCTCCCAACTCATATCTATATAATCGTACATGACAACAACTTGTTCTATATCCAGTAATTCATCCTAAATTACTATCATATGGCTTCTCAAACACCAAATTCCTCTGCTCTCATTCCAAAAAACATACCTCTCACTGAACTTGTTGTGGGGAAAACAATGCAGCATGTCATGGTCCATATTTACGTATATGGGAGGCACGAAACCCCAAACAGAACAGAGCTCTCATCAGCCTTGATTTCTTACTATTGGATGAAAATGTATGAAAGTCGTCTATTATGGGTTTACTTTTGATAAAAAAGGATGTAACCAACATCTGAGTACTGTAAGAACAAAAAAAAGAAAAAAAAAGGAAAAAAAAAAGAAAAAAAGTGTGAAGAGACATATTTGTCTCCTTCTACTGCACATTCACGAGGGCTTGTCTCCCACACTTTACGCTTCACTCTCTTTTTAAACGATCGTTTCTTCTTCATTTTACTTACACCATCTTACCTCACCTTCTCTTTCTTTTGGAGCTTTTGAAGAAGCCAAGCTCCGCAGCCGTCACGCTCGAGTCGCGCACACGCCCTCACGCATCCGCCGGGCTCGGAACCTAAGCTCGACCGAGCTTGAGCTCTGACACTCGAGCTCACGCTCGAGTCGCAAACACGCCTCACAGCCGCACCGCTGTCAAACTCCCGCACACAGCGTCACGCACCCGCCGTCACGCGCCTCAAAGCTCGACTGAGCTCGAGCTCCGACACTCGAGCTCAAGCTCGAGTCTCACGCACGTCCACCCCCACAAGCTACCCAAGCCGTCACGCACCCGCCGTCACACGCCTCAAAGCTCGACCGAGCTTGAGCTCCGACACTCGAGCTCAAGCTCGAGTCTCACTCACGAGCACGCCGCCACCGCCGTCTCGAGTCTCCTGCAGCCGCCGCAGGCCGTCACGCACCAGCCGGCACACTCGAGCTCCTCTCTTCCAACTGTCACGCGCCTTGAAACGCAGCCGAAACACCCTCCACGAGGACTCTTTATATTATATAATTTATATATTATATACCATATATTATATATTATATACTATATATTATATATTATATTTATATATCATATATGTATAATTTCTTTTTTATATGTATTTCATATTTCATATTACGAGTTTAAATCAAGCTCACTAAGGGTTGAATTTGTTATTATTGATTTCAGTTGCTACACACAGTATGAGGAGATTAGGGGAAGGATTTTCGAGGCGCAAAAGTATTTCGTCGCTCGTTGATTCGCCTATCATTTGGATGACGAGGACTCGGATTCGGAAGTCCCGCAATTAATCCGCCAAACTAGTAGACGTAGCGGTAAGGAGGTCATGAGGGAAAACAGGCAGGCGGACCGTGCGGTGGAAATTAATGACGAATCAATTAGTGATTAAAGTGAAAAGTATGACTGGGAAACGAAAGCCTATATCAGAATATACCACACAAGCAGGCGTTGAAGGATCTCAAACAGATACATGTAGCGTATACCCGTTACCTTACCCTACACCACGAAATGATGATGCAATTGGGAATTCCCAGAGACATTGACTAGATGCTTTGGAACGTAGGGTTAACACAGTTCATCTCGTACCCCAGAGAAAAACATATGCCGCAGAGACAATTCAATTCCTAGCATCGGTCGAACTGCGTGAGTATTTAGACGATGAGGAAAGACTAAAGAGTATTGATGGGTTTGGAACGCTAACATTCACTGTAAACAGCAGAAGGTACTCATTCTCTGCAACACAGTTCGAGCAGCTCTTTGCTTTTCCTCCATCAGACGATCGTGCCACCGATTTCAATGATGAGGAGCTGAAAATGCTCTGGAAAGTTATTGGTACTCGAGAGGAGTACAACGCCTTTTCTAGTAAAAGCTTCAAAATCCGGAGCCCCATCATTCGATACTTCCACAAGATCCTCGGAACTTCTTGTTTTGCAAGGCACGAGTCCGGCAATGTGCGACGTCCTGAACACAGATGATAGACGAAGCACTCCTGGTAATACTGAACAGCTTCAACCACGGAATGCGGTATGAAGGGAACCGCAACAAGAACGGATTTACCCGGGTTCTAAAGAAGCAACTAATCAGCTATAAAGTATGGGCGAGGGCATTGAAGTCCAAGGCAAACGCTTCTATCTGTGTAGGAGGCATAATGACAAGGATTCTGGAAGCTGCAAGCGTCAACATAAGATCAAGGGACTGACAAGGATTCTGGAAGCTGCAAGCATCAACATAACGATTCCAGAATTCCTCGACATGACGTACCTTATTCAGGACAAGGTACTAAAGAGGGGGACAACGCGAGGCGCTTGGCTGTATAGGTTTATTCTACCCAGGGAAAGCTCAGACTCACTAATATAGCTCCCGAATGTCGAGTGCACTCAACTAGTGCTCGAGTGCAACATAGCCTTCTTACTGCCCTCAAGTCTCATAACTGCAAGTAAAATGCGAGTAAGCAGACGGGAAGAAGCACCAGAAGCGCCTACACCGAGTGTCGCCGAGCCGGATTGCTACTTTTTCGAGCCCTATGTAGACCCCAAGATGCCCAAAGGACTACACGAGGTGCACAGCAGAATTAATCTCCTCTCAAAGATAGGGAAGTGGAATGCCAACACGGTGAAATCTGTAGTTGACAAGCTCGGTAGCCTCACACTGAGGAAGAGCTCGAGCAGAAGGCGCGAACACACACAACATGCAGCCAGAGAACCCTCACCGCATCCGCGGAGACGATCGACGTCAGTTGCCAGAACATCCTCTAACCCCGAGCAATCAATACAACCAAATAGAGCCTCATCATACGAGCACAGGGCACCGTCCCAAGTGAAACAGAGAAACCCAACAGAAGAGGTCCTTGTCTTCGATCTCA
This sequence comes from Lepidium sativum, assembly GCA_023374145.1. Classification (NCBI taxonomy): domain Eukaryota; kingdom Viridiplantae; phylum Streptophyta; class Magnoliopsida; order Brassicales; family Brassicaceae; genus Lepidium; species Lepidium sativum. Next base: position 39,548 of record JAKUCM010008507.1, on the reverse strand, counting down.
ACGCAACCCAAGAGCTAACAGAGCAAGCCACTGAGGCGGAATCCAGCTATGAACCACAAGGCAGCGTAGAGCAACAAGCAGACGCTCCAGCAGTCGCCCCCACAGAGAACGCACACGCAGTGTTGAGCCTCAGCTTGAGCCAGAGGTGCAGCCAAGGCTCGAGTCACATTGATCAGCACGACTCGACTCTGTCTCCCAACACACTACAGCCGGGGTACAAATTTTTCACTCCTATGGGTTCGACATACGACCACGCTAATCCTAACGAGCAGCAATACCAAGATATTGAGGGCATGGAGATGGATCCGGCTGGATGGTCCCTTTTTCGCCACTGAGGTACGACTGCACCACTCCTTGTGTATATATCACTGCATACTTTTACTACGTTTGCTGGTCTATGATCCTTTTTCATTCTTTTATCTACACAAGGTACTGTGTGATTTAAGTCTCGGGGAGGATTCTAGCCTTCATTTGATCACGTTTTCTTTGTTCTTATTTTGCTTTTCATGCATCCATATCTTACATTGCATTACACATATGTCATAAAAAAAATCGTTAAAACTTTCAAAAAACACAAAAACAGAGTGTCATTTACTTTGCATTCATTTTAGGCTCGAGTTTAGTTAAGCATTGGGGACCATGATGATTTCGCCTTGCAAGCTTGCTGATTTTTGTCCTAGATTCAACGCCCTAAGTTAATGTTGTTTGCTACTTGCCACCAATTTGAATAGTAAGACTGCACCATGCTAGGAAGGTTTAATATATAGTTCATTGCTTCGCTGAAATTGATGTGATAAGACGCCACTCCTTACTAAGTGATAACCCGAAATCAATGTTTAATTATCACGGCTATGCATTGAATTTGAACTTGTAGATTACATAAGACTCGGATTTCCCTCTTCCATCTTGCATTATATCCTGTTAATTCGAGTAAACTCCCACCTTGACCATTACCTCTTTTGGGCCCCTTCATTGTTTGTGTGTGATTGTGAGGCCTTTTTAAGGTTTAATCTTGGTATAACGTGTTAGGTGAGTACCGACAGGAACAAGGTTTCATGCAGATTCTGGTTCACGCTTTGGACCAGACTAGCCGTAGGTAATGTAGGGGTGTGGGAAATTTATTGACTTTGGCTAAGAAAACATAGATTAACGAATCTAAGGGGAGAAAATGGGATAAAGCGTAGCTATACTCTAGTAAAGGTTTGTGGTGATAAAAAAAAAATATATATATATATATATATTAGAACCATTGTTGTATTGTGATACAAGCCAGAACCGCTAGAAGTGTTGAATTAAGTAATCTTCCCATTAGATTAGCTATGGAAAATAAACTTGGGAAGTTGATTCTATTTGAGCGCTTAGCTGGAAGAATGAGCCGCCGTTTTTATTTAAAAGAGTGATATAGGAATCGATTTCTGGGTTTTAGAATGAATAAGTTGGAGCTCGAGTTGGGTGCACTGGGTAGATGAGACCTTGTTTTTGTATGCATTCATTGGCATTCACCTTTAACCTTATGCTAAAGCTTATTCCATTATGAGTGATCCCTGAGCAGATTTGACTAGCCATTATATTGAAGAGATCATTTTTACCTCTTGAGTCATTCTCCTAGCCAAACGAGTTCTTATGAGATGTGTAGCTTGATTCACAGTCTAGAACTAATATAATGTTAAAAGAAGTGGTTTATTTGAATGCATTCGTAAGAATAAGTTTGGGCTTAGATCAAACTATGATTTGCATGGCTAAAGTTTTCAGAGTAGAACTTGTTTAGTACTGCAGTTCAGAGAATTAAAATAGGACATTGAGTGTTAGCATTTGAGTCAGCTTGCTTTAGTTTTGAGTCCCCGTTGAGCATCCTCTTCTCCGAGCTTGTTCTTATATGTTTGCTTGAGGGCAAGCAAAGGATAAGTCTGGGGGAGTTGATATACACGTTTTTAGCACTAATTAGGAACCTCATTTAACTAATCTAAGCATACATTTCTACTACATTTTCATCCTAGATAGGCTTTTTCATACGCATTAGCATATACATTGCATTCAAGGATTTTTCAGGTAGTAGAGTACATAAACAGAGAATTCACGAGTCGCAAAAGCTGAAGAGTCACAGAAGCTGAAGAGTCACAGAAGCTGAAGGGCCACAGAAATAGCAGCACTCTTGGTCGAGTCCCCACTCAGCGTGCCGCTTACTTCCACACTCAGCGTGCCGTCCAACTCAAACACACTCGAGCCCAAGCTCGAGTGCTCACTCGGCGGACCAACTCGAGCACACTCGAGCCCAAGCTCGAGTGCTCACTCGGGCCCAATCTCGAGTGCTCACTCGGCGGCCCAACTCGCTCAAACTCAAGTGTCCACTCGACGGTCCAACTCGAGTCCAGCTACATCAATTCGGTAGATGGGCCGCACACAGCCCACTCATGGTGTTTTTCAACCTTTGGGCCATATCCACGACGCGCTGATTCTCATTTTGGGCCGAGTTGAACCAGGGCCTTTCTAAAATGCTTAAGTATAAATAGTTTTAGAAGTTGCAAAAATAAACCCTAGTTTTTACAATTGATTTTTCTTGCGAACTTAGAGCTTTGTAATCAAACACACCCTTCTGATTTTGAGTTTATTTTTATGCAATTCAGTTTTACATTAAGCGTTGATTTCATACCTTATTCGATTTCTTTATTGATGCATTCAAACCTTGAATTCGTGTTTGTTGTTAAACTCATGCGTTCTGAGTAGTCACCTAGGGTTCCTGAGGATGAGTTAGGTCTGCGTGATGCTTAGGTTTTCTGGGGCGCTTAGGGTTAGATTTATGCAAGTCTTTTCTGATTTGGTGTTATCATCACTAGCTTCATTCTGATCAACTGAGGCTTGTTCTGAGACGCTCTAGCACCGATGGGTGTTTGGTAGAGCGTCAGACTGTACCACTTCAGAGATTCACATGCTCAGCTCGAGGAATCGAATGTCTGAGGTGTGAATCAGCGTTTAGCGAGTTGATCGTTCATTCCGACTAGATTATCAAACGCCTATGGCGATAGGGTCTGTTAGTAGTCTACTCGAGTTTGTTTACCACGAGAGTGGACTCATTATTTGCGTTCTTGTTGCCTAGAGACTAGCTCTATTGAGTGATATCAAGCGCCTAGTTAGCTTAAGAGTCACGTTGACCCATGAAACTCACTCCTCAGGATCCTGCTTTCTCACCCTGCGTTAATTCTATTTGATACTCTACTGTTCGTCTGCTCTGTTTCAATTATTTTACAATTGCACTGCTTTGTTTATTTTTGTTTTAAAGGTTAGAATTAGGTTGTTAGAGAAACCACACTTTGATTGGCTTGAATTAGAGTAGTTAACTGCATCACGATTGATAATTACATTCCCAGTTGGATTGACACCTATTATACTACAACCGACATATAAGTATAATATGATTTGACAATAGAGTAAAAAATTTGTTATCACCTATGTCCAGTCTTCTCTTAGGTTTGGCTGGCGTCCAGACGTGGAGTGGTCTGTAGCTGCCCTTTTACCCGTGACTGAAGGCTCTCTATTTACCTCTTCCTCTATGTTGTTGACATTGTTTGTCTGAATGAGGAGACATCTTTACTGCTAACGAATCCATTATTAACCCCCTTTCTTTTTTTGTTTTTCTAACTTATTTACTAATTGTATACTAAATTAATACGAGCATTTGGTATACGAATACCACCTTCATTGTGATTAGATCACAATCAAGGTGCACACAATTAACACAATTCACACACATAAGAGGGATTTATCTTTCAAACAGAAACTACTACTAGACTACCATCTAACAGAAACACATAAGTTTTTCACTTAATCTAATTCTTCATTTAATCATCTTTTACATAGCTTTAAAACTGATTCTTCACTTAATCTAATTCTTAATTATTTTCTGTATTATTATATTATACATACATAAAATTAGTAATGTTTGTCTTATATTAAGTTTAGTAGTTTTGATTTGAAATCCTTTTAGGTTGATTTTAAAATCGTGTTAGTTTGATTTCTAGAACTACATTATTTAATTTTTATGATTTTCAAATTTTCAGATAAACAACCATATACCATCACATCCTACTTACCTAACATCTCTAATAGATCAACGTCGAATTGAAGAACTTACCCTGATTTTGGCTTGGGTCGATTTGGGATTTCGGATTTTGTTTGCCGAAGTCAACAATAATCTTCTTACAATCACAGAAACATCAAAATATTCATATTACAAACGATTAAACAATAATCATAATCTAATTAATCAATCGATTCAAAAAAAATCGAAACCCTAATAGTTTCCCTAGTCAATTAAAACCGATTAAATCGATTGAAAGAGTGAAGATGTGACCTAGAGTAAGCCGAGACGTTGAAGACTCGTCTTATCGTCGTCGGAGACTTGCCTGAGAGTCTCTCAGAAGATGCAACTTCGAATCGCCGAATCGCCTTCTTCTCGGCCGCTGAGATTTTTTTTTTTTGGATAAGTTTTTAATGAATCAGGTTAAGAAAATTGGTTTATATACTTCAGTTTAAACTCGATTAACCGATAATCGAACCGAATTAACCTATAACCGATTGCATATTTTGAATAGTATCGATTCCCCTAAACCATCATTCCAAACTCATTCTGAAAACCGTAAATACGGCTTGGTTTGGTTCGGAAATTTCGTTTCGATCGGAAATCGTAGGCCTAGTTGTGATCATTAAGAGATGTGATCACTGAAGGGTACATATACCAATGTGTATGAGAAAACATAGAAGATGTGGTTGTGACAAAACTCACGTGGAGAAGATGACTTTTGAAGGAAGAAGTTTGATAAAATCTTGTGACCCAAAATGATCCCATCTCTCACCATTAAATGACATTTCTCTCAGTTCAGCATGTGATGCTTCACCTCACAAAGTGTGAGTACCCTACATAAATTAAAAAGACACAGAGAAAGAAGATTCATATATAGAAAAATCATCCATGAAAACTTCTACTATGTTTGCTAATGCGTGTTTAGATTTCTAGGCTCAAGCGACATATTAGAATTCTAGGTTGCTAGACATAGTAGTCGATGCCATGATAATACATTGGCGTTCTATGTTTGAGAATTGATTTAAAATGTGCCCTGATTAGTGATTTTTTGATGAATTTCTTGAACTTAATGCTTTTAATTTATCTGAATTTTCATCATTTTAATAATTTTGTTAAGTTTGATTACAAACACAACCACCACCTTGTTTCTTCTTAGCTTGAGTTTGATTTAAAGATTGATAGTGTAACTACTTGGTTCTCATGGATTCGATTCGTTCTATCTACTATGTTTGTTATGCACTTGCAGTAGGATAATATGGTTAAAACTCTGAGTGTATCACTACCCTTTTGTGGCGGATAATATTGGTCTTGAAGATTCTCAATGTTCGTGCTCTATTAAGAAAGATTAGAGGGATAAGATCCCCTGTTTTGCATGAATCCTTTGTTCTACGGAAACCCTCCACCATTCACAAAGTTGATCTCCATCTGCTCTCAACTACTAGCGGCGTTCAGAGAGTTCTTGTGTTCCCAATCCATTCCTCCATAGAAGATATTTAGTATTTGCTTATCGGTGAATGCATTATGTGGAAAATCTCAATGATACTCTTTGAATCTCTTCCATGCCTCAAATAATGACTTACCAGCCTATTGCTGAAAAGTAGTCATCTTGTTTCTCAACGCAGTAGTATTAGACTTGGTGTAGAAGTGATCTAGGAAAGTACCTCTAACTGCTTCCTAGGTTATCAATGATATTGCGCAAAGGGACTTGGGCCATCTAGATGCTTTGTCCTCTCAGGAGGAATGGAATAATTAGATTTAATATAGTCCATAAGGACTACATTCTAACTCATAGTGGTTCAAATCTCCTTATAGTTTTTGATGTGATCCATCAGATTTTCAGCTGATATGCCATGAAACACATATTGCTTGATCAGCGCGACCATCTTAGGCTTGAACTTGAATTCATGTCTTTGTATAGGAGGATGTCAAATTGCAAACAAGTTCTCGTAGAATTAATTAGGTGAATCCTGGTCACCTCTGGCTTGACACTACGGTTGTTGGATATCCTACCTTGTTGATGTTTTCTCTCGACGTAACTTTTCCAGGTGTTGTCTCAACTGCTCAATTGTAGCAGCGTTATCGTGACCGTAATGGTTTTTGTTGTTAGTTGGAGGATCTGTATGATTAGGATTGCTCATTGTAGCATTGTTTGCTCTAGCTCTCTGATTCTCTTGTTCCAACCGTCCAAGTGTTTAGTTGCCAAAGTTTAGAAGATGTTCAGACTCTTGACCTCTCCTTACCATAAACTTGAAACACAAAAAAAAACATAAATAAAGAAATCTTAGACTAAAGTTTAATCGCATATCAAAAGGTAATGCAATTGGTCCCCGATAACGACAACAAAAACTTGATACACTTAGGTTTTAACCCTAGAATTCTACTGCAAGTGCATATCAAACGAAATAGTATATAAGGGATCGAATCCACGAGAAGTAATTGTCACACTATTAATCTCTAGATCAATCTAGGAGGAAACTAATTTTTTGTTGTGATTTGAAATCAAATAAAACAAAGCAATCAAACAATGTGAAATCAGATAAATAAAGACATCAAGTTTAGGGATATCATCAAGAAATCAAGGTCACCAATTTGGACACTTTTCAGGCCACAGTTTGCAAAAACAATTTGAACACGGAAGATAGATGTATAGCAAATCCACTTCTCTTGCATCGACTATTATATCTAGCAACCTAGCATTATAAACTTTCGTTTGAATCTAAAGTTCTAAACACACATTAAAGTTCAAGTCGGATAAGTTCAGAATCATCCTTAACATCAACTTTTGTTGATAAGGACGAATTGCTCATCTAAATTTTTTGAGACATTTAATCGAACACTTCTATTTGTTAAACAACCTAAGTTCATAAGCTCGATGATCAATTTAAGTTAAGTGCTAAACCCAACATTAGATGAAAAACACATCAAGTATAAACCATATTTGGTCATAATCCATTGATTCCCTAAAATCCCGAGAAAACCCTAAAAATGATTTGAAAACAACTCAGACATGGTAAAAAGAACAAACAAAATAGAAGAATACATGAAATATAATGATAAACCAAATTAAATTGAAACAAATGTTTAAAAGTCTTCTCCAAATTGTAGAATACAATCAAAATCTCTTGCTGGAAGCTCTAGAGAACAATAGAAAAGTGGATCAAAAGAATAATGAAAGTATTCTCTGAAAAGGAGGCAAAAATCTAATTCTAATAATCTGAAAATCATTATGGTTCAAATCAATTTAAACAAGACGAAATCAATTGCAAAATCTTGGTTTTCTTCGCATGACCTGTTTAGATCGATCGGTCTAGATGTGGACCGATCGATCCCGTAATATCGTACCAACATCTTTGACTTGATATCTATTGGTCTTGAGCAGTTCAGTTGATCTCCGGTTTGAACGCCATCTTGTATGGGAATGCGGACTAATTGCTATAGTGTCCGATTGATTGGTCTTGGGTCAGAATGATTATATACAAGAAGGTGTGAACCGAGCGGTCTGAGCTTGTAAAACATCCAATCTAATGTCTTCGTCTCATTCCTTGCATTGTCACATTCTAGTTTGTATATATATGTGTCCTCTTCGTTCTTTATATTTCAATTGAAAATTCAGCTGCTCTGATTTTGTAGGAACTGCGGGTTAACACAGGCTTCGGAGGAGTTGTTTTAAGGTATACCTGTTATAACTCTATCTTATGGTCATTTGTATTGACATTGGTTAAGTAGATGATGCATTATTAATCCTCTGTCGTTTATTAACGCATTCTGTACCTTATGATATTGGCAGTCCAGTTGGTAGACAATGTGTTTCAAGGGAAGACTATGATCTCTGATTAAAAGGAAAGGTTTAGCCGTTGTTGATTGTTCTTGGGCATGTTTAACTGATGTCCCGTTTGCAAAACTGCGTTGTACTGCTCCTCGTCTCTGTAAGAACGTACAATCTATCACCTTTGACAGATCTTGAGAATTTAGGCTTATCCCTCCTAAATGTTTATTCTTCTTCTTTTATGATTGTAGTGCCATGGTTAGTAGCAGCTAATCCAGTAAATTATGGAAGGCCATGTGAGCTATCTTGTGTGGAGGCTTTATCTGCTGCTTTAATACTATGGTGAGTCCATACTTTATTCTTCGGGAACCCATTTTCTTGATTGGTGATACAATATCCTGTTTTCTAATGTATTGCTCAACTTGCTTTCTAATCAGTGGGGAGGAGGAAACTGCAGAACTTTTGCTAGGAAAATTCAAATGGGGTCATGCCTTTTTATCTATCTCTTAACAAGTAAAAAAGCGGAAGGAGCTCAACATCTTCACATTGTTATTCCTTTTGATAGGTGTATACACTTGAAGTATGTAATTTTTTTACACGAGGTCTCACTCTATCGCCGAGATATTCTAAAGGAGTACTCGAAATGCGAGAATAGCGCCGAGATTATCTCAGTGCCAAATTCTTGGCTTTCTCAGCAAACTCAGATCTCAAAACAACCACCTGTACTCGAACAATGACTGAGATGTTGCTTCTGGTTCTTTCTTGTTTTGGATGGGTGTTAAGAAAGATGGTGAATCAGGTGATGAATCAGAGAATGATGATGAAGATGGTCTCCCTCCTCTAGAGAGGAACATGAACCATATCAAATTAGAATACAGTGAGGAAGAAGAAGAAGACAGCGAGTGAAGTGAGAGCTATTAGCTTTCTAAAACTTGAAGCAGTTGGCTATTACGTTTTTCACCGGATTCTTTCGGTGTATAATAAAAAAATGTAGTATGTTTATTTTATATTAATAAAAAAATATCCACTCCCAACCTTAAATTTAAATTGAAAGTCTCTTCTTCTTCTTTTTTTCTCTTTGTAAAAAAAACACAACTTTTTAGGTCAAGCAAAATGAAAATAAATCGAAGTGACAAAAAAAGAAGAAAGGAAAGCCCATCTTTTGAGTATCTCTGAAAGAAAAGAAAAAACACAACTTTCCTCTCTTCTCTGCGATTTTGCCTCTCACGTCTCTCTCTAGGGATCGATTTCGGCGTCTAACGCCGTCGTTTTCGTCGTCTAACTCTTTCCCTGCTTCCACCTTCTAGGTTTCTCCGTTTCACTCTCCGCCGCGCGATTTCTCTAGCTCCGTCGCATTCTTCTGTCTCCTCGCCCAACTCTCACTGGCTGTAAGCAAATCCAGCTGCTTCTCTCACAAATTCATTAACTACTCGGAGGGATTTAGCTTCTTCTGCCTTCTCCAAAAGTTCCTGTTTTTTAGGGTTTTGGTGGGATGAGTAGTGTGTTCAGTGAACAGATCCTGATTGATAAGCTCGCAAAGCTCAATAGCACTCAACAGTCCATTGAAAGTATCCTCTTTTAATTTCTTTGTTTTGGAATTTATTTGCATTTTATAAGTTCAATCTATATACTTAGATCTTGAAAATGTTGTCAATTTTCCGATTTTTGGTTTCTTAACCCTTTTGGAATTAAGCTCTATCACATTGGTGTATATTCAATCGAACCAAAGCTGAATTGATCGTTACGACATGGGAGAAACAGTTTCACAGTACAGAGATGAGTCAGAAAGTCCCTCTTATGTATTTGGCCAATGATATTCTTCAGAACAGTAAGCGTCAGGGTAATGAGTTTGTGCAAGAATTCTGGAATGTTCTTCCCAAGGCTGTTAAAGATATTGTTGCTCAAGGAGATGATCGTGGCAAAAGCGTAGTCTCACGTTTGGTAATTCTCTCTTTTCATTCTTCATCGGAACTTTTGCTCGGTCGTTTGAGTTTTGTTTTCTGCGAGTAAGTAAGTGTGTTACTTTTGAATGTCGTGTAATTTTGTTTGTAGAAAGAACATGTATATGTCTTGTTAGTGCTCAGTCTCATGTTTTATTTGGGGGTAATGTCGTGTTGATGTTAGTGAGTTGCTATACAGAAAAGTTAGAATATGAATAAAGAAGATATTTACTAATTGAGATATTCGGATTACATGATTTGTAGGTCAAGATATGGGAAGAAAGAAGAGTGTTTGGATCTCGTTCCAAGGGTCTTAAAGATGTAATGCTTGGAGAAGATGCTCCTCTACCACTCGAGGTTAGCAAAAAGCGGCCCCGTGGATCCAAATCTGCAAAACGTGATTCAAAATCCAGAACGGTAAAACACTAGCCAAAATTTACTTTTCTTCTTGATTGATATCAATCAGATTTCATTAAAGTTATCTGTCTTATTTTGCCCTTTGAACCAGAAATCGTCATCAGTTGGAGGTGTAGCTGAGAAGATAGCATCAGCGTATCATTTGGTTGTTGCAGAAAACTCTAATGAAGAAGCTGAGATGAATAAGTGCAAATCTGCAGTTAAACGTATCAGGAAGATGGAGAAAGATGTTGAAGAAGCCTGCTCTGCCGGTAACAATCTGTTTTACCAATCATTGATATTACCCAACACATTACTCAGTTCATTCATTAAACAAAGGAAGTAATATTCATGTTTCTCTAGCAAAAGATAATCCGAAGAGACAATCATTGGCGAAAGAATTGGAAGAGGAAGAATACCTTTTGAGACAATGTATTGAGAAACTTAAATCTGTTCAAGGAAGTAGAACATCCCTTGTAAACCAGCTTAAAGACGCTCTACGTGAGCAGGTAATAATATTGCTTGTTGCACTTTTCACTTTGCAAGTTCACTATTCAGTGATCTGTCTTTCATACTTTTGTTTTACTTGTGCAGGAATCCGAACTAGAGAATCTCAAAGCTCAGATTCAGGTATGTCTTTGTTCTCCCACTGAATCTTTAACTTCGTTTGTGACGTGCCGTTGACCAATGGTCATTAACGATTTTGTTCTTATAGGTAGCACAAGAACAAACAGATGAAGCCCAAAACATGCAAAAACAGCTTAATGATGAGAATTACGTATCAAAACCAACAACCGTTGCCCCAGTCTCTGTAGCCGAAACAAATGACAACGGAAAATCTGGTCAAGGATCAAAAATGACACCTGCGTCTATCGCTGCAATGCTTACAGCATCGACCTCATCACATATGATCATGCAATCTGTTCTATCTTCGTTTGCAGCTGAAGCAACAAAGACGTCTGGTCTATCCAAATCAGAGAGCACAGTTCCAGTCTCAGACACTAGTCCTTTTCCTCCTCCATACAACAATTCGCAGAACCAGACACCCACCACACAAGGTCAGTATCATGTAATTCCTAATCCAGCACTGCCACCCCCACCACAGTTCCTAAAACCGCCAGTAATGAATAGCCCTTATGGTTTCGGTAACATTCCATTGATGCCACCTGGACTTCCACCGCCACCACCACCACCGCATTTGATAAGTAATCAAAAGCCTCAGTCGAACTCAGTTCAGCAACCTCAACAAGGTCAAACTTTCCAGCCATCAGGAATAATGTACTATGGAGCTCCACACCATTCATAAGCTTAGAAACGCTGTTAGTTGATAGCTTTTAGATAGTTCTGACCCTTTTTTATCTGCTAAAATGTGGTTTTAATGATTACATTGTTGGGTCGAATCAAAGTAGAACTGTTGTTCCTCTGGTTGTAGAATCCTCTCCTTTTCCCCGAGATATTTGTACCACAAGCTTTACAACATAGTGTAATAATTCTCTCCTTTTATCTTTCCAGCCCCTTCCGCTATGTATTTACTATGCATTTGTACGTCACAAAAATCGAACGTTCTGAACCATTAGGAAGATTAAATTTATAGGGTTGAACATTCTTTTACATTGCTTTTCGTGTTACAGTGTCATAAACAAGAACCTGACTAGCCCGTTTTTACTAAAGCCTTGGTCAGAAGAAAGTCTTTAAGCCAAAGGGTCATATGGTACATGATTGCCGTGAGCGTTGAGTACCTGCCTGAAGAGAACCAAGCGGGCGGGCTCTTCTTCAGGGCTGCAGCTGCAGTGTCTTTAGCTAATGTTTCTGCAGGAGTTATCTTTTGTATTAGCCCTAGTTTGTATAGATTCAGCTTGGGATTTTGTTGAAGCTAGCTACAGCTGAGTTTGCTATATTTGTTCGTATTCCTCCTGGGACAACATTGATGACATCAATCCCAAAGGGCCTAAGTTCCAACCAGTGTTTGCCAGAACCGTGACAAACAACCGAGAAAGTAAAAACCAATACCGTACCATATAGTAGTTTGAACAATTACACTAGTCATGAACATAAAAAAATAACTAAACCTCAGGGTATAGGTAAGACCGTAAGAGTGAATAGCAGCTTCAATAGCTGTATAGACACCAGGTCAAGGACCAGGTGCCATAAGTCCATGATACAGCTTATTGAAGCTGTATTATGAGAGACACGTGTAGGGTGAGGATTGAGAGTACTAAATAGATCTATAGAATGTAATTACATATAAACGATTGCATTTCGTTGACATTGAACAATAACAGAATTTGTTTGATCTTCTTCTTCCTTCTTCTTTCGTTCTCTGTAACTCTTCTTGGAGAGCTTGCTCAGGTCTTGAATCTCAATAGAATCGATTCTTGACTGGTAAGTGTGAGAATTGGTGTTTGATGAACATCTACTCTCTTGATTTCAAAGATAAATTCTGCTGCTCACCTTCTCTGTATCAAAGGTATCAGAGCTCAAATTTTCCTCGGATCGATTGTGACCATGCCGGAAACGAGGTCGTCGACACAGTCAGCACCACATGAGATGTCGGTTTGTGAGGTCGCAGAGGCGATGAACCAAAAGATCAATGCGTATCAGGAAATTATGGAGAAGCGATTATCGAAGATGTATGAAGCTGTGAGGTTGATGACCGTGGCGCAGAAATCGGTTGAAATCGAGGCCAATCAACAATAACGAGCTGACTATCTACCGGATTCGTCGCGGCAATCACGCGCGGGTAAGGAAAACTCTTACTCTGGAATGACTAGGCTAGGTCGAATCGACTTTCCTAGGTTTAACGGAGATAGGATCAAGGATTGGTTGTTTAAGGTGGAGCAATTCTTCGATATAGATAGAACACCGGAAAATTTGAAAATCAGTGTCGCGTCTATTCACTTTGATGGTATGGCCGCAACTTGGCACCAAGCCTATTTGCAGAATACACCAACAGAAGGAGTTAGTGGTTGGGAAATGTATAAATCGATACTCACAGATAGGTTCGAAGAGGTGTTAGATGATCTTGTTTCTGAGCTCAAATTTTTGTTGGAAACCAATGGGATTGTGGATTATCACAATAAGTTCGAGTTAATACGTACCAGATTGGGTATGAGCGAGCAGATGTTGCTAGAGAATTATCTGGTAGGGCTGAGATTAGAGACTCAAATGAATGTGAGGATGTTTGAACCTAAATCTATAAGACATTGCTTCCTCTTAGGGAAACTGTACGAGCAAACACACCCTCCTAAGGCGATGGGTAATGCGGGATTTAATGGAAGATTTCCTGCACAACAGAGAGGGTTGCTTGAATACAAGAAGCCGGTTGCTAAGATTCCGTTGCAGTCTAGTGATAAAGCGGGGAATGATGGTGTTGTTAAGAGGAAGTTTTTGACAGCTCAAGAGATGAGCGATAGGCAAGCTAAAGGATTATGTTACCACTGTGATGAGAAGTTCACTCCGGAACATTTTCTGACACATAAGAGGGCTCAGTTATACTACTTGGAGACTGGTGAGGATGGAGTTAGTGAAGCTATGTCTGAGGGGGAAGAAGAGGTAGGAGACTTTGCTCGAATTTCGGTGAATGCAATGATTGGCATCACAGATTACAACACCTTGAGGGTGAAAGGATTGCATGGGAAACGAGCTGTTTATGTGTTGATAGACTCGGGGTCAACGCATAATTTCATGAATCCTATGATGGCTGAAAAGCTGGGGGCAAGACTTCGACCAGCAGGGTCAGCTAGGGTCTTTGTGGCAGATGGAAATCAGCTGCAGGTATTGGGCAAGATTAAGAAATTTCAATGGGTTTTTCAGGGGACTTCTTTTGAAGCAGATTTCATGGTGATTCCTTTGAAAGGTATTGATATGGTGTTGGGAATTCAATGGTTGGAAACCTTAGGAGAGGTTACCTTTAACTTTAGACAGCTTACTATGAGGTTTCAATACAATAACCGCAAGGTATTGTTGCATGGGAGTAAGAATGGATCAGTAAGGGTAGTGAAGGCCGAGAGACTTAACAAAATAATTGATCAAGACATTCAGCTGTCTATGATATGGGCTAATGTAGTGGAGAGTGAAATGGAATTTGAGCAGCAGTTGTTTACTCTTATGGCAGAACCTCAACCTCCAGTCATACCAGAGATCATTCGACTGTTATTGGAGGAGTTCCAGGACTTGTTTGAAGAGCCAAAGAGTATACCTCCTTTCAGAGCCTTCATAACCACCACATTCCCTTATTAGAAGGTTCTGATCCAGTTAATCAGAGATCTTATCGTTATGCGGTTAAACAGAAAAATGAGATAGAAAATATGGTACAGGAGTTGCTTGTTCAGGGAACCATTCAGCCCAGTTCGAGTCCATATGCATCGCCAGTGGTTCTGGTCAAGAAGAAAGATGGCCAATGGATACTATGTGTTGATTATAGAGGGTTGAATTCTGTGACGGTGAAGGACAGATTTCCTATACCACTTATTGAGGATCTAATAGACGAGTTAGGAGGGTCCAAGGTCTATTCTAAAATAGATCTGAGGGCTGGTTATCATCAGGTGCGAATGGAGCCAGGTGATGTTCATAAGACCGCCTTCAAAACACATAATGGTCACTTTGAGTATGTTGTAATGCCCTTTGGCCTTACGAATGCTCCGGCAACTTTTCAGGGGTTGATGAATGAGGTTTTCAGACCTTTCTTGAGGCGTTTTGTGTTGATATTCTTTGACGATATCCTCATTTATAGTTCAGACTTGGAATCGCATGGTGAGCATTTGCGGGGAGTGTTTGGACTGATGAGAAAACACAGCTTGTTTGCTAAGAGGAGTAAGTGTGATTTTGCGACTGCTAAAGTGGAGTATCTTGGTCATTATATACAAGAAGAAGGGGTTTCGACGGATCCGGTTAAGCTGCAAGCCATAGCTGACTGGCCGACTCCAAAAACTTTGAAACAATTAAGGATTTTTTTGGGTTTGACTGGTTATTATAGAAGGTTTGTGCGCAATTTTGGAACCATAGCAAGGCCTCTTACATGTCTCACTAAGAAGGATGCATTCAGTTGGACGTCGGAAGCTCAGGAAGCCTTTGATACTTTGAAGACTGCTTTATGTACAGCACTCGTCTTGGCTCTTCCTGAGTTCGATAAACCCTTTGTGGTTGAGACAGATGCTTGTGGTCAAGGAATTGGCGCGGTATTAATGCAAGATGGTCATCCATTAGCCTATATCAGTCGTCACTTACAAGGTAAGCAACTGCAATTGTCAATATATGAAAAGGAGCTGTTGGCAGTTGTCTATGCAGTTCAGAAGTGGAAGCACTATTTGTTGAACAGTCACTTTGTAATCAAGACTGATCAACGGAGTCTTAAATGTTTGTTAGAGCAAAGATTGAATACTCCAATTAAACAGCAATGGTTACCTAAATTGATGGAATTCGATTATGAGATACAATATAGAAGTGGTAAAGAGAACTTAGTGGCAGACGCTTTGTCTCGAGTGGAAGGAGCTGAAATTTTACACATGGCAATGTCTGTCTTCGATTGTGACTACTTAAAGAATATTCTGGCAGCTTATGATGGAGATGATTTGGTTAAGGCCTTGATTGAGGATTTAAAACAGAACCCCACCTCTAAGAAGCATTATACATGGAGTCAAGGTATATTGAGGAGGAAATCTAAGATTGTGGTTCCTCAGGTGGTATCCTTGCGCAATCAGATATTAGATTGGCTGCATTATTCCAGCTGTAGTGGCCATTCGGGAAAAGATGTCACATTGCAGAGAGTGAAGAGTCTTTTCTACTGGAAAGGTATGCACAAGGATATACAAGCATATGTGCGGAGCTGTGGCGTATGTCAACACTGCAAGTATGATACAGCAGCTTATCCAGGTCTTATTCAACCTTTGTCTATTCCTAACTCTGTGTGGTCTGAAATTTCAATGGATTTCATTTCTGCTTTGCCATTGTCTAGAGGTTATTCGGTGATATATGTGGTGGTTGACAGATTATCTAAGGCGGCTCATTTTATGCCTTTAGCACACCCTTATACTGCCACATCTGTAGCTCAGGCCTTCCTTGATTTTGTCTTTAAACTTCATGGCTTGCCGGAAACCATTGTCAGCGATCGAGATGCCATTTTCTTGAGTGAATTTTGGAGTGAATTGTTTAAACTTCAAGGCGTCTCATTACACTACTCCACACCGTATCATCCTCAAAGTGACGGACAGACGGAGGTGGTTAATAGATGCTTGGAAACTTACCTCAGGTGCATGTGTAGTGACAGACCACATGAATGGTCCAAGTGGCTTTCATTAGCTGAATTCTGGTACAATACTAACTTCCATACTGCCACACAAATGTCCCCTTATGAGGCTGTGTATGGGAAACCTCCACCTATACATATAAGCTTACCGTATCTACCAGGAGAAGCTAAGGTTGTTGTGGTAGCCAGGAGTCTGCAAGACAGAGAGAATATGTTGCGGATACTTAAGTTTCATCTTTTAAGGGCTCAGCATCGTATGCAGCAATCAGCTAATCACAGGAGGACAGATCGGAGTTTTAAAATAGGGGATTATGTTTTTGTAAAGCTGCAGCCTTATAGACAACAATCGGTGGTTGTTCGTACAAGTCAGAAGTTAGCTCCTAAATATTATGGGCCTTACAAGGTGATCGATACCTGCGGCAAAACGGCGTACAAATTGGCACTTCCGAGTTATTCAAAGATACATCCGGTGTTCCATGTATCTCAGTTGAAGCTGCGTTTAGGACATGATAATGTCTCTCTGGATTTACCTTCTATAATGTTGGATGTTTTGACTAAGGAACCAGAGACCATATTGGAGAGGCGTATGGTGCAGCGGCAAGGCCGAGCAGTGACCCAGGTATTGGTTAAATGGGCTAATCAAGGAATTGATGAAGCTACTTGGGAGTTTTACTATGATCTTCAAAGACAGTTTCCTCACTTCCAATCTTGAGGTCAAGATTTCTTAGGGAAAGAAGATTTGATACAGCTTATTGAAGTTGTATTATGAGAGACACGTGTAGGGTGAGGATTGAGAGTACTAAATAGATCTATATAATGTAATTACATATAAACGATTGCATTTCGTTGACATTGAACAATAATAACAGAATTTGTTTGATCTTCTTCTTCTTTCTTCTTTCGTTCTCTGTAACTCTTCTTGGAGAGCTTGCTCAGGTCTTGAATCTCAATAGAATCGATTCTTGACTGGTAAGTGTGAGAATTGGTGTTTGATGAACATCTACTCTCTTGATTTCAAAGATAAAATCCGCTGCTCACCTTCTCTGTATCAGTCCATAAAACTGATACTACCAATGTTGAAAATCATTCCCTTTTTCTTAGACGCCATGTGAGGTACAACGGCTCGAGTCATTCACACGGACCCTGCATTGATAAGTTCACCTCTTCAAAACTGTATAGCAATTCACATACTATTCAATGTCGAAAATCCTTTTCTTTTTACCAAAAGCATTGGTGTTGAAGGTGTTTTCCATAGAGGAAATTGGATCCTCCACCAGAGGTCGGACGCACTGAACTCCGTCGTTATTAACAAGAACGTCAATCCTTCCGAACTTATCAATAACCTCTGAAGAAACATTACTCATGTTCTGGTCCGAATGCACATAAAGCTCCTGGACGAATAACCTCGGATCCTTCTCAAGATCCGTTATGGGACTCCGTGATTCACCACTCCAAAATTCATATAGGACTATAGACAACGTTTAATTATTCAATTATTGATCTTTAGTTTATAATCCATAAATTTTTTGTGCCCAGTAGTACAAGACTAGCAAACTTAAATGTTTCAAGTTTGGACCATCACCACCATATTTGATAGGTAATCAACAGCTTCAGTCGAATTCAGCTCAGCAATCTCAACAAGGTCCAACTTTCCGGCCACCGGGGAATAATAGCTCCATACCATTCTTAAGCCAAGAAACGCTGTTAATTACTATCTTTAGATAGTTCTGACCCTCTGCTAAAATGTGGTTTTAACGATTTCATTGTTGAGTCGAATCAAAGTAGAAATATTATTACTCTGATTGTAGACCCCTCACCTTTTCCCCTAATAGACATTTGTACCACAAACTTTACAACATAATATGATAATTCTCTCCTGTTAACTTATTATCCCCTTTGTACTTAAAACAATCAAGCCTACAACTGAGACATAGGTACATAAGATTCAATTTATGAGTTTGAACAATCTTTTACATTCCTTTTCGTGTTACACTGTCATAAAGCCGAACATGACTAGCCCTTTTTCACTAAAGCCTTCGTCATGAGAAAATCTTTGAGCCAAAGGGGCATATGATACATGATTGCCATGAGGGTTGAGTACCTGCCTGAAGAGAACCAAGCGGGCGGGCTCTTCTTTAACACTGCGGCTACAGTGTCTTTGGCGAATGTTTCTGCAGGAGTTGGCTTCATCCTCTGTGATATAAACGCCCTCTCTCTGATAGCTTCCTCGTAAGGCTTGT
Organism: Lepidium sativum; assembly: GCA_023374145.1. Lineage (NCBI taxonomy): Eukaryota > Viridiplantae > Streptophyta > Magnoliopsida > Brassicales > Brassicaceae > Lepidium > Lepidium sativum. The sequence goes on along the minus strand of JAKUCM010008507.1, from coordinate 20,884 downwards.
ATAGTTTCAGCTCAGGCATTTTGTTGAAGCTAGCTACAGCTGAGTTTGCTATATTTGTTCGTATTCCTCCTGGGACAACATTGATGACATCAATCCCGAAGGGCCTAAGCTCTAACCTATGTTTGCCAGAACCATTACAAACAACCGTAAAAACCAAAACCATACTATACCAGATAATAGTCCTCAACAAGCTTGATCACACCTAACTGAGATCAGAACTTATTCAACAATTCTTACTATCATATATCTTCGGTGACAGAAGAATGACAAACAGGATATATTTTAGAAATGGACATAGGACGGTTCTTCAGACAACACAAATAGAAGCGTTTGATAAGAAAATATCTGTAACACTATACCTCAGGGTATCGGTAAGAGCATGAACAGCAGCTTTGGTAGCAGTATAGACACCAGCCCAAGGACCAGGTGCCATAACAGTGATGCTCCCAACATTGACAATCTTTCCCTTTTTCTTAGACGCCATGTGAGGTACAACAGCTTGAGTCATCCTCATGGAACCTGCATTGATAAGTTCACCTCTTCAAAACTTTATCGCAATTCAGTAACATTTACAAAGTCTTAAACCGTAAGCCAAAGCATAAAACCAGAAATCTAATTGAACTATTAAGCTCCCATTCGTCCAAACCAGAGAACTTGACAATAATCTTACAGAGACTGACAAATTTACCTAAAAGACTTATCTTTATTGTAAACACATTTTTCATCAGAATATACGAATTGCTAATGGAAGTATGAATCACAGAATTGTTACTTTTTGAGAGAATCGAAAATTTATCCTTTTTACCAAAAACATTGGTGTTGAAGGTGTTTTCCATGGCGGAAATTGGAATCTCTGCCAAAGGTCCGACGCATTGAACTCCGGCGTTATTAACAAGAACGTCGATCCTTCCGAATTTATCAATAACCTCCGACAAAACCTTACTCACATTCTGGTCCGATTGCACATCGAGCTCCTTGACGAATAACCTCGGATCCTGCTCCAAATCCGTCATGGTACTCCGTGACCGACTCGTGGCCACGACTCGACATCCCTTCTCGGTAAATTCACGCGCCAGAGCATGACCAATCCCTCCCTGCGAACATCCCGTAATCAGAACCACAGGACTCTCGTCGCCGGTTTCCATATTGCAGAGCCCTTCTCGAAAGTTTGTCAATTTGGATTGATCAATGAAGAGTCAGAGAGACGGACAAAGCCAAGCAAGCAATGACGTGGACGTCTCTAGAGTTTCCTTTTTCTCAAGTGTCTCCTCTTACCCGCATCACTTCTATAAACGCCAAATTGTTTACCAGTTTTAATAAAGGTTTATTGCAACGTGGATCTTTATAGATTTGGATATGTGATATAAAAGTTCTAGATACTAAAATTATATGAAAATGAATAATACATTATTTATATATTTAAATAGATGTTAAAATTAATGCTTAAATAACATCTAATTTGAATATTAATTTTAAAATCTTTAATTGAATAACACATGATTTATGAGAAAATTCTACCAAATGCTATTACCGTTTGCCTTAATTCCACCAAATGTCACAACGTTTATTAAATTGCAAAATATGGTATAAATAAAGAAGGCCCAAACCAGATCCAAATTAGATTTATGAAAAAAAACCAAAATACCCCAAAGATAAAATTCGTTTATTTATCGTTTCCTCCACAAAAATTTCTGATTTCTTTTGCACTCTCATTTCCCATTTATAGTTTCTCGGGCACAACAGACCAAAAAAATTGTATTTGTAACTCGGCAACTGTGATATACTTCTTGTGTGTTCAAGCCCAGATTCATCAGTTTTTTTTTACGTTGTTCAACCCTCAGTTTTTGTTGATTCAAATGTTGCCTTTTGTCCTTGATGCAGCTCAGATTTTACTATGCACTTAAGTTAAGCTCTGATAAATAAAGTTATATTTTGGAATGTTGCATTTTCTGCTTCCATTTGGCTAAGAACACAAATAATACTCTCCTTTCTCTCCTGTATCAGTGAAAGCAAATTCGTCCTACTTACTTAATCAAACTCAATTAACTATGACACTTTTTGCAAAGTTATGTTTTGCGGCATGTAGTGGAATTATGGCATTTGGTGGAGTTTTCTCTTATGTTTATCATATTATCCATTATTCAACGCAAATTACTTTAAAGAAAAAAGAAAAAGAAAAGTCACCAACGATACATGAGGAACTGAAGAACATAACATCAAGGACTATGATTATTATTTTGTATTAGTTGATATTATATACATGCCTTAACCTGATTTACATCATGAAGTAAACGTAACTTTGTAAAAGGAACTTGGTTAAGCAGAGAAAAACCCACTGGATATAGCTACAGCAAACTTAGATTTAGCTTCAAATTTGCTTATAAAACTTTTAATCTTCTTCTCATCAACTCCAAACATTTTCATTTTCGCCGGAAATTTATCCCACCATCCACCTTCCGCCGTTAACTCCACCTTGTGATCATATTCCTCCGCCACTAATATCGCTATGTCCGCCGTTGAATCCATTACTCCATCTTCTTATATATCGGTTTATCTACAATTGCCAATAACACAATCAAGATAGAGGCTAATTATATGAACTTCATGGTGAGGTTTCGGATGAGGATTGTTCCACTTTAATTATTATTTTAAGGATCTTTTTTTGGGCATATTGTATTCATCGATTCTCTTGGTTTTACTGGTTTCTAGGAGAAATGGTTGGCTAGGTTTATTTCTTCATACCATGTGCAGTGTGCACCGACTCATTGTATTTACTTGTTTCCGTTTATACAAAGTCGTTTTAAAGTCCTTTGCTTCTTGAAATTTTCGTATCCTTTTTGTTTTGTTATCAAAATCTTTAGACTCAAAAGTGTAGTTGAAAGCTAGGAAGTGAAATATATGTTAAGGGTGTTTACATGGCAGATTGATATGTTTAGACATCCATTTTTCATAATTGTGCGTATAAATATTGTACAATCATACCAAATTACAGTAGAATCTCTTTCAAATGAATATTCAATTCATTAATACATCTATAACGTTGTCGTTCGGCTTTAAGAAAGTATGAATGATACATATAAGGCCAGACCCATATAGGACGCTAGGCCCATGTAATGCGTGTACATAGCACGTAGAGCGCGTGTCACTAATTTGGGTTACGGAATGCATCGACAACATTCCAAGTCTGCAAATAAAAGACAACATTTCAAGTCTAAAACATTCAGCAATTAACAGAAAATGAGAAACACAATCAGACACTTGGATGAATTTGAAGCGCTTGTGATCCATGTGCTTGTGTTCCATAAGATTCTTGTGTTGTCCCTTGTCTATTTTGAGAACCTTGCAATTCTTTATTGTAACATACAAAACAGAAATACATAAGATACATAAACATAAAGAGTCATTACGACAACAAATCAAACAAAACAAATGAACATGATTCTTCCTTGCTCGTCCCCTTATCCTCTTTGGTGCAGTCTCTTGCCTTTCATTTTTATTTGATGTCTTGTTATGCCCTTCTTGCTTGCATTTTGAACAGGTCACAACATGTCTATGGTGTGTCAGCCTTGAACTACTCGAAGATGACACAGCTTTATTTCTTCATCTCTTTCTTGCATAATTGGAAGGTCTACCCCGATTGCCTCTCTTATTTGGCGGTAGCAAGACTCCTAACCTATTCGTTATACGCCATATAATCATTCATTGTACTGGAGCAATCCTGTAATTATATGTGTTACACCAAGTACATCTCAAGGAGAAGCCACTACAAAGTTTTCAACCATAAGTTTTGTCTTTATAATCACAACAGTTCCATGAACACATGGAATCTCTGTTAGATGCCACTTCCTACACCCACAAATGTCCTAGACCATGTCTCAAGATGCTGCGTTTGTAGACTAACATAAGCTTGCATATTGTACTTCCTAAGAGCTTTCATATTTGCAGCAAACTCACCTTGAGTATAACTCTGAGCAATCTTATAGAAAAGACAATGCAGCTCCATATAATGATTATCTTTTCAATTTTCCATAATGTGTCTTGCACATTGTTGATACTCAGTTTGTGGGAGTACATTGTGTACAGTGTTGACTAAACCCTGCAAAGATAAAAAAAAAACATATTAATCATATGCTTTGATACATGAAATAAGTGAGAATTTGAATCCATGGCAACTACCTTTTGTTTGTCTGAAATCACAGTAACACTCCTTCCATCTTGAAGCTTTCAACTAACAGTCAACAATCTAATAAATCAATCACAATTGCCATTATTTTTAATTTCAACTACTGCTCATGCTAATGGAACTATCTTATTGTCATCATTCCTTCTTATTGCAGCTAGTAACTGCCCTTAAATATCCCACTTAAGACCATCCATGGCGGATCCTGATCGGCTCCGCGTTTTTACAATTTTTTTTTTTCTTTTTTTCCTTTAAGAACCCCATCTCCATGAACTCTTGATGTGGATGCCCTTAAGGAATGCACCATCTAAACCTATAATTGGCCTATAAGTCTTTTTCCAACTTTTCCTTTGTGAATCAAAGCATATAAAAAGTCAAAGAAACCTCTCATTACCGCCAATAAATGGCCTTGGTATGGTTTAAATTTTTGAACACAAAGTTTTTGTTGGACTGTAGAATTTCAACTTGGTAGTCCCAAACTTTATCAAATTAAGCAACATGAGTAGCTCTTCTTTCTTTTCTAAGTTTGGCCTTTGTTTTAGCGCATTGCTTTTCACTAGCCATGAGGTTATACTTCCTAAGTATTTCGACTGCCATTTCATGCTTCATTGTCTTTGGATTTTCCTCCTATCTTCGAACAATCACACAATTGTATCTTGTGTCAGCATCTTTGTGCGACCAAACTTACAACACATATACTTATCATTAAAAACCTTCACTTGCATCTTCATTAACCTCCTCGCGTAAGAATAACATAACCTCCATGGACAATGCTTATCCGAAAACTTAGATCCTACCCTATTATACTCAGACTTGTACATCTTAATATCAAATTCAGACTTCAATGAGTACCTTAGTAGAGCTATTTTTATATCTTCAGGCGAGTTGAATATTTTCCCTAACCTAAGAAAACTCCCTCTTCATCTTCTTCACTAGGCTCACCAACATTATACACATTATCTTCATCTTCGTCTGATGACAACGAATTTGGAGTCATTTCCTCATTTCATAAATCATTTCCATTATCCTCTTCACCTTCAACTTCGTCATTCTCAGCTTCCACAAAATGAGATTTGAAATCATTACACTCTTTCTCGTCCACACCCAGTCTATCTTCATATTCTTTGACATATTTTCCGTCGCCTCTATCCAGATCTCGTGCATCTTCAACCTCTTTTTCACCCTCAGAATCATTGCGCTCAATTTCTGGTTCACGCATCAATCTTTCTGCTTTTTGTTGAGACTGATTCTACGAAGTAGAATTTCTCGCTAAGGGGCTATAAAATGGTGTTATAGTACCATTGAGGATCGCATAGCTTTCGATTTCTTCCTTACCATCTTCAGTTTTGATAGATCTAGTGAAAAGAAGAACGAGACTAAATGACATCTGGGGATTTTTTTTGTTCCTTTCTTGATTGATTTAGGGTTCGCTAAAGAAAAAGTTTTTGGGAGATAACAGGCATAAACGGGACTAAAGTTTTCTGTTAATAAAATTAGCGTTGTGTTTAATTAGTTTAGTCAACTATAATTTGAAATAAATCAACCAGAAAATAAATGTTTAACAAATTATTGCTGGAATAAAGTCTCTAATTTGATCATTTTGGAAAATTTGATGTTAAATCTAACATTTTTCTTAATTTTATTATGATAAAACCTGTTACATGGAGATCTTTACATGTATTTTCTTTTAAGCGTAGCTGCGTGATTCCTCGGCACTAATTTTTGTAACATATATGTATTCAGAGACGCAGAAGAAACAGAGTTAAGCAGAGAATAAGCCAGTGGAGACAGTAAGAGCAAAGTGAGATTTAGCTTCAAATTTCTTCTTTAAATTCTCAATCTGAGACATCGTCATTTGTTTCACCGGTAAGTTATTCCAACGCCTAACCTCCCTCGAAACGGACGCATTCTCCGGCGTGAGCTTCACCATACGCTCGTATTCCTCCGCCACTAATAAGGCTATGTCCGCCATTTGAAATCAATTATTACTCGGATCTTTCTCTTTTATCTTTGTTTATCTCCCGTTCAATGTTAACATGGAAGCTATTTATACTGCTTAAAGCTTGCTGTTTCGGATAAGGATTGTTTCAATTTTATTTTATTATGTTAAAGAGAGTAAGTAATTTCATTGATTGAATCATACAGATTGATTCTATTGGTTTTGGTTGTTTCTGGAAAAGGTTGGATAAGTCGGTTTCTTCATACCATGTGCACTCTTATAATGTGGATTTACTATTGTTTTTGATATCATTGAATTCGAAATTAAAAAAGCACACCGGTTTTTCTTTCTACCAATGGCCGATAGAATTCCAAAATTCGTCAGAATTGTCGGTGGCTTATATCCATTTCGTATGTTTTGTATAACATGTTTATCAAACCCAAATCTGTAATCAATTGGGCCCTTACTTTCTTGTGATATAAGTCCATTATGGGATATATTCAGTTTCCATTGCACATTGAATCTTTATTTTTGTCGGCTTGACCAAATATATAAACATTTTTTTGCAGAATGTAATTAAAATTTAGGTTACTTTTTTTGTAAGGAAATAAATAAAAGAAGAAAATAAAATGGAGTCAAATAAAATGCACACAAACATCAATTTTTTGGTTTAGTATTAGTTAACCATATAACCCACTTGAAACCAACCTAAATTGCTAACAAATTGATTGTGATTAATTTTCCTCCATAAACAAAATATCGGAGAAGATGAAGAAAAGAAAATGAACTCAAGTAACAAAGCAGCTACATATTCCTCATACAAATTGCAGCAAATAGCCCCACCAACGATTATGTCTCTTACTCATTCTTCTCTGCTTTCTTCTTTATCTTCTTTTCCCTTTTTGTTAATTTTTATGTTTATTTTCTATTTTTCCTTAAAAGATATATATATATATATATATATATATATATATATATATATCGTGAGTTATCATCACGTTTATCATTGATTTATGTGAATTCTACTAAAAATATGTTATATAATGAGTAGTCTACTTCGATTATAATCAGCAAGACCATTATTTTTTCATAATGAGTCTCATTTCACAATATGTATTTGTAAAAAACTGTGGAACCTAGGGATGTCTCGAAATATATAGATTAAAAATTTTGAAACTGAAATTCATCTAAAAAAGCAACATAACTTTTACACCTAGCTAGTAAGTTGGATACGTAAGATCTACTTCCTCTTGCCTAATTTTATTTCCTTTTTATCGTGAACACACTCAAATATACGATCGCAATAATAAAAATAAGAGAAAATAGAAGTTTGGGCTGCGAACCTTCGTCTTCGTGTGATATAATTTTAGGGTTCGGAAAAAGAAAAAAATTGTTTGATTAATTTCAGAACTTAACTATATATTTATAGTTAGAAGCCATAAATAAAAATAAAAATAAATATAATTAATAACTCAATTACTCTACAATTATACACTAATAATTTAAATATTTTTCAAAATTTTTGAAAAAAGTATAGGAAAACTATAAAAATAAACACTTGTCTACTTATTTACAGACTTTTGAACGTCTTCTTTTTTTCTTCTATTTTCATAACTTCTATTTTTCTTCTTGCTCTCGAAATTCTCTTATTCCGTGGCATTTCTTTTTCTTCTTCTTCTCTTCTTCTTCTCTTCTTCTTTGTGTTCTTCTTCTTCCTCTTCAGAAAATTTCTTCTCCAAAACTGAGTCTTGTGCATTGAAGGTAATCTAACATATGTTTAGGGATTTTGAATCCTTCATCGTTCGATTTAGAGATTTCGAACTCTTAACATTTCAAATTTTTTTTTAGGTTTTGTGCTAAACTTACAAATCGGCTAATTCAAGGCACAAATTGGTCAAGGTAAATCATTTCTTCCAAGTTTTATGGTTTAAATTTTATGGGTTTAGTCTTGATATCCTAGTTTGTAATTTGGTATATTTTGGTTGAATTTGTGGGTTTGTCTCAATTCTTTGTTTACTAATATGGTATAGGTGGGTAGATTTGTTGGGTTTGTAGGTTACGTTCAAGTGTGGTAGACTTTGGTAGAGTTATGTTCTAGTGTGGTAGAGCTTCGTGAATCTAGTTCATAGTGTGGTGGAGATTGATATATTTACTTAGAGTGTAGTAGCCTTTGGTAGAGTTAGTTTATAGTGTGGTAGAGTTTGGTGAACCTAGTTTATAGTGTGGTGGAGTTTGATTGACTTTGGTAGAGTTATAATCTAGTGTGGTAGAGTTTGTTTTTTTTTTGCAGACTTTGGTAGGGTTTATTATTTAATTGTTTTCTTGTTTATCTTCCACAGGGGGATAGGAGAAGTACCCTAAGAGGGTTGTTGAAACAGGATGGCTCCCGATGATAAACATAAGCATCAACCACTACTACACATTGAAGAGGATAACATCATGAGGGATCTTATTGGCGTTGATGCTTACAATGACATAGAGAGGAATTCTCAACTTGGTATTATATTGCAGTTTACCGGCTCACGGTTCTCATGGTCAAGCAAATATGTGCAACATCTATTGGGGAATATGCTTCACACACTTAAGGTGTGGGTGTTGGTCGATGGTCGCCCACTCAGATTTTCTCTAAATGAGTTTCACCATATCACGCAGCTGGACTGTGGGTTGCCTGATCCTAATGATGCAAACTTAGTGGTCAGAAATTTATGTGTTGACATGGGTTTAGTCCACGTGATGGTTCAAATTGGGCAGAGTTTGACCGGATATTAAAAGGATGCAAGGATTGGTCTCTTGCTAAGAAAGGAATGGTCGGATTGCTCGTGGTGTTGTATGTTGTTATATTTGGTTTGTACACCAATAGTAGGATCCCAGTTTACTATACCAAACTGGTGATGTATCTGGAAAGATTTGAGAGGCATCCTTGGAGGAAAGTAGCATTTCAATCCCTCCTCAAATCGCTCTCTCAAGCATCAACTACAGCTTCAACTTTGAATGTGCATGTACTTCTAATATGGGCGTTCGAGTATATCCCATATGTAGGAGTAATATGTGTGAAGAGATGGCCCGATTCCACTTATGCAATGAGTGTTATGCACTTGCCGTTGTATAGATATGGAGGATGTCTTCATAGTTGATAAGATAACATACAACGACAACAAGGTAAGCTTCCCCAATTGGTAGATCTTGGTAAGATTTTATTTGGTGTGTGGTACAGCTATGGTGGGTTTTGGTAGAAGTTGGTTTGTTGCGTAGCTGAGTTATGGTTGACGTTTAGTAGATCTTGGCAAAGTTTATTTATTGTGTGGTAGAGCAATGGTAGACTTTTGTTGACGTGTGGTAGAGTTTCGTGGACGGTGTATTTAGTTTGGTAGGCTTTAGCATATTCTGGTAGATTTTTCTGGATGTCATATTTATTCTGGTAAAGTTTGGTAGATCTAGTATATCTTTTAAGTCTCACTTAATTTCTAATTTGTAGGTTCATGTGGTGTTCCTTCTCCAAAAGCCTTACAATGACATATACCCTGAGTTGCCTAGAGATGCACAAGATCTCAAAGTTGACAAAATGATCTGAGACGTTCACGATGGGACATTAGATGAGATGTTTTGGGTTATCCCGGCTTCTACGAGAAAGAAGGTCGATGAATTACAACGTGAGATCTGAAGCGCAATGAAAATAGTACACTACAAGAGAACATGTGTTTTACAACTCCCATTTTCGTCCCTAAAGCGTTGTAAAGGACTTTTACAACGTTTTAGGGACGCCGCGTGAAACGTCGTGTCTTGCACGTCGTAAGGTACAAAACGTTGTAAAAACGTTGTAAACATTAACAACGCAAATAAAACGTTGTTAAAACGTCGTAAAAGGGGGAGTTGTAAAAACGTCGTAAAGATTGGCAAACGTTGTAAAGTTGATGCCAATATAAACGTTGTAAGTTAATTGTAAAATTAGCAACCTCCTTACAACATATAATTTACAACTAATTAGAGTCGATTGTTTTACAACGTTTTAGAGTCGATTTCTTTACAACTAAGTAAGGACGAAAGTTTTACAACTACTTAAAGATGAAAATGTTTACAACAACTTAGAGACGAAAATTGTTTACAACTATTTAAAGACGAAAATAATTTACAACTACTTAGGGACTAAAATTTAATATGTTTTTTTTTAATTAAAATTGGGAAATTTAATTTTTTTTATTTAAATTAAAATATGAAATAACTAAAATAAAAATATAATATAAAATATATAATTAAAATGTTTTTACAAAATTTAATTACAAATTAGAAAATATTTAACGAAGTAATTCGTCGAACATGTCAGAGCTACGGTCGTCCTGATCTTCAGCCACCCGCTCGTTCAAATCGACCTCGACATTCTCCGTAGGCCTAATCCCGAGGTTGCGACGTCTAAGCTCCAAAGTCGCAGATGCATGTGGATTGCCCGCAACCAAAATATCCATCATGGATTCCATGGCTGCGAATTTCTCCTCCGTCGTTTGCCTTAGCGAAGCAATTTCCGCATGAGATTCTTGCAACTGAGTACGGAGTGAGTTTTCGCCAATCCAGTTAGAAGTGACTCTCTGGACATCTTGGGCGGATCCTATGCCAATAATCCGTCCCTTTTTTGTTGGAGCGATCTACAAAAAAGATTTGTCAGGGAAAAATATTATTTAAATTAAAGTATTTAATTTAATACCTGCTTATAGATTGCTTTGATCTCCGGAGCACTCAATTGGACTGGAGTACCGTCGGTGGATTCCTGGGAAAGCTGCGTTTGACGCTCCTGAACCGCAGCTTCAACCTGGCTATGTAGCAGCTCACAACGTGGATCGACGAAGACGCCAAATTTCTTCTTATGGGTTGCGGCATAGAGTTCTGGAAGCGTAGGAATCTGTCCAGTTTTTTCCGCCTAATAAAATTCAATTTTAATTAAATATTAATTTATGTTAATAAATATTATAAATGAAAAAATTTATTTTAAAAAGAACTTATAATTTGTATTGCCACTCCGCCAAAAGGCATTTGGCCCGCAGTGTGCGGCATTGCGACTGGCAAACCGTCAGGGCCAATCGTCTTCCGGGAGGCGGAGCACTGAGCAGCTCTCCTCACAGCTACAGGGTCTACCCAGTAATTCTTCAGTCCATCCCAACAAGCGTTGGTCATGAATGTGGGTTTCCCGGCATCTCCCTTCACCTCCCACTCGGTTTTCCAGTCTGAGACTGTGTTAATAAGCCGCTTCATGGCTTTGCGGTTGAACTCATGTCGGAGAGTCTCGTTGATAGAGACGTCTCAATTCCAACGTTGCTAGTAGTTTTAATAATTAATTAATATTTAATATATATTATAATATGTTGAATAATAAAAATTAATGGAAAAAAATATTACCGCAAAAATCTTGAACCACGTTATGCGAATGTAGTGGGGTGTTGATGATGCGAATATTACCGCCGGGGTGTATGACTCTGATGATGTGACTGCGACTGCGTCTCGGGCACAGCCGAGGAAGTAGAAGAAGATGTGGTGTCGTGCAGTATGTCACTGTAGTGGACACGGCGTGTATGCTTCCGGGGTGCCATAATTTGTACCTACAAAACGATGTTTCGTAAATTAGCCGTTGGATACTACTAATAATATATAAAGCCTAAATTCTAAATTCCGTACCTACTACATCATTTCTAAACAACCTATATAAATTTAAATCCTAAATTTGCAAAAAAAAATAAAAATTGTAGAGAGAAGGGAGAGAGTGATACCTTAGAGAGAGAATGTGGAATGGAGAATGATGGAATAATGTTGCAAAATTGATGATGTATTTATAGGGAAAAGCTTGAGTTGTAAAAGAGTTGGGAACTCTAAAAAAGTCGTAAAAGAGTTGTAAATTTAGGGACGAATTTACAACGTTTTCGATGTAAAGAAGTTGGCAAATGATGATTCAATGTACCACTACGGTGCAATTCATTGAGACGTTATGTAAATTAAAATACCTGTAACGTAAAAAAAATAAACCTCGTAAGGTCGTTGGCGACCAGAAACGTCGTAAAGACGTTGCTAGTTGCCAACGCCCTTACGACGTTTTTAGACAAACGTCGTAAGGACGTTGGCAACTAGCAACGTCTTTACGACGTTCTTGTTTGCCAACGTCTTTACGACGTTCCTATTTTTTTTTTTTTTTTTCTAAATTTTGTCTAATTTAAATCATACTCTTATAATCATACAAGAGTGTGATTTAAATTAGAGTATGATTATAAGAGTATTACATCAAGTTTACAAAATTTAGAAAAAAAAATTAAAAAAAAATTAAAAAAAAAAAAAAGAAAACGTCGTAAAGACGTCCCTAAACTAGCAACGTCTTTACGATGTTCTAGATTAGGGACGTCTTTACGACGTTTTCTTTTTTTCTTAATTTTTTTTTTGTTTCTAAATTTTGTCTAATTTAAATTATACTCTTATAATCATACAAGAGTATGATTTAAAATATAAGAGTGTGATTTAAATTAGAGTATGATTATAAGAGTATTACATCAAGTTTACAAAATTTAGAAAAAAAAAATTTAAAAAAAACTAAAAAAAAAAGAAAACGTCGTAAAACCGTCCCTAAACTAGAACGTCGTAAAGACGTTGCTAGTTGCCAACGTCCTTACGACATTTTAAGAGAAACGTCGTAAGGACGTTGGCAACTAGCAACGTCTTTACGACGTTCTAGTTTAGGGACGTCTTTACGAAGTTTTCTTTTTTGTTTAATTTTTTTAAAATTTTTTTTTTTCTTAACTTGAAGTCATACTCTTATGATCATACTATAATTTAAATCATACTCTTATATAATTATAAGAGTATGATTTAAATTTAACAAAATTTAGAAATAAAAAATTACAAAAAATAAATAAAACGTCGTAAAGACGTTCCTAAACTAGAACGTCGTAAAGACGTTGCTAGTTGCCAACGTCCTTACGACGTTTTTTAGAGAAACGTAGTAAGGACATTGGCAACTAGCAACGTCTTTACGACGTTCTAGTTTGCCAACGTCTTTACGACGTTTTTTGATTATTTGTTTTCTAAGTATTTTTCCTAAGTGTTTTGCGGAATTGACGATTTTTTTATAAAACTTAGTTATATTAAACTTTGAAAGATTAATGAATTTACTAAATTTAAATGATTTATAAAAGATTGACATAACGTAAAATACATGATAATCCTCCAACAATACATTAATTGTTCATACGGTATAAACCGTCGTGTCAATCAGATTCTTCACCGTTACTACCATTTCCACTACTTGGATTATCACTTTCTGCGAACTCGTCACGCTCCTCATCGTCAACGTCTTCTTCAGGGAGATCCTCATACTCTCGGTTTTCCGGATCGATAAGAATCACTAGCTCTGTAGCTTGCTCCGGCACTTGTATAGCTGAACATGATTCTTCCTGCAACGGTAAATCTCCACATCCAATAATTCGCCCACGAGGTGTGATCTTCACTGTAGCTAACCAATTGATGCGTGACTCTTTGATCCTTGGATATGGAATGAAGCTAACTTGCTCTGCTTGCGATGCTAAGCAGAAAGGCTCAAACTTGTTGTATCTTCTCCTCCCATTCACGTCCACAACTCCAAATTTGTTGTAACGGACACCTCTGTTGATTACGGGATCAAACCAGTCACACTTGAATAGCACAGTTCGTAACCCAACTAATCCCACGAATTCCACCTCGATGATCTCTTGCAAAACCCCATAGAAATCGGTTTCACCTTTCACACATACTCCCCAATTTGCCGTTGCACGCCTTACACCGTACTCGAAGGTGTGAAATGTGTATCCTCTGGTGAAATACATGGGTGCTGTTGTTATCTTAGCAACTGGACCTTGGATCAAATCATGAAACCATGGTGGGTAGTATGGATCATCATAGTCAACCTGTATACACAATTTAAAATTAATCACAACGTAATTAGAAATATGTTAATTTAAAATTAGTCACTCTTACTTGGCCCTTCAACCATAATGCGAAGTGCATATCTTTCCGCTTAAGTACTTCTGCATCTGAAATTCCTTCAATAGTTTCTTTTAACAACAAGCAAAGGGTAGGTGCACTGGCAGATGCTCCATAACATCGAAGAACGAAGGAGGGAAAATCTTCTCTAAGTTGCACAACAATAGCGGTATATTTGTTGAAAGTTGTTCCAAACCTTTTACTGTGATTGTCCGTGCACTCAAATCTCTAAAAAAAGCTCCAATACCTACAATATAAGAGTTATATATATGTATATACGCTTATATTCATTACTATAGTATGTTAAACAAATACCTGCAAGTGCTTCATGTACATTTTTTGGAAGCAACTACGCCAAAGCAAAGGGTAGTAGTCGTTGCATGAACACATGACAATCATGACTTTTCATCCCTGTAAACTTTTGCCCTTGCTCAACACATCTTGAAAGGTTTGAAACATACCCATCAGGAAACTTCACCTCTGATGACACCCAATTGAATAATGCCGTTTTCGCCTCAGATGACAACCTAAATATCGGAACTGGAATTTTACCGTCACTTTTGATATGCAACTCACTCCTTGAACAAATAGCTGGTAAGTCCAAACGTGAATTCCTGTTATCCTTTGTCCTACCAGCCACGTTCAAAATCGTATGCATGATATTCTCAAAAAAATTCTTCTCGATGTGCATCACATCCAAATTATGTCGAATCAACAAATCTTTCCAATATGGCAGCTCCCAAAATATACTATTCTTATGCCAATTATGATGCCGTCCGTAATAATCCGGCATATTATTAGGAACGTGCCAATTACCCCCTCGAGGAGTAGTAGCCAAAGCTCCATAATAGTCCATATTTGCTTCGATCTCCTCTCCTGATAGATACAATGGTGGGGGATCCTTTACCTTAACTTTACTCCTGAATAGAGTCGTGTTCCTTCGGTAAGGATGGTTAATTGGCAGAAATCGACGATGACAATCAAACCAAGACGTCTTCCTACCATGCTTCAGTTGGAATGCATCTGTTCTCCCAAGGCAATATGGGCAAGCCAATCTCTCATGTGTTGTCCAACCTGATAACATTCCGTACGTAGGAAAGTCACTTATCGTCCACATAAGCACCGCCTTCATCGTAAAATTTTTTTGGGCAGAACAATCATATGCTCGAACCCCATGCGTCCATAACTGTTTCAGCTCATGAATCAAAGGTTGCAAAAACACGTCAAGAGACCGTTTCGGATGATTAGGACCAGGAACAAGTATACTTAGGAATAAAAATTATTTTTCCATGCACATTCCCGGAGGAAGGTTATAAGGCGTGAGGATTACTGGCCACAAAGAATATTGTCTACCAGACATTCCAAACGGACTAAAACCATCGGTGCATAGAGCAAGATAAACATTCCTAATATTCCTAGCAAAATCTTTGTGTACCGTATTAAAATGTTTCCACGCCTTTGCATCCGAAGGATGATTAATCTCGCCTTCTGTCTGTGAATGCTCTGCATGCCATCTCATCGCAGCTGCTGTCCTCTCCGACTGATATAACCTCTTCAATCTATCAGTTATTGGCAAATACCACATCCGTTGATACGGAACCTTCTTACGCCCACTCCCTTGTGCCTTATATCTTGGCTTGTTACAGAACCGACATTCTTGTAACACATCATCATCTATCCAGTAGATCATACAATTATCTATACATACGTCAATGGTTTCACACGGCAACCCAAGACCATAGACCAATTTCTGCGTCTCATAATATGATTCAGCACACACATTGTCTTCTGGCAAATACTCTTTGAGCAAGTCAGTCCACATATTCATGCATGACTGAGATGAATTACATTCTGTTTTAATATTCATCATCCTAGCTGCCAATGATAATTTTGACAGACCTTCTCTACACCCCTCGTAGAGAGGCTGGTTTGCAGCATCTAGCATGTCATAAAACCTTTTTGCATCTAAATTGGGTGTCTCAGCAACTATATGTTGATCAGTATTACTTTCCTGAAATGCGTCTGTGACCATTTCATGCATCCTATCATGCTCTACAACCCCATGAATCTCATTTTGATAACCAACATCATGCAAATTACTTGATTCACCTATATTAGCATCAACATTCCTAAAATTACTACTACTTGCTTCGTCATTCCCACGACCGCTATCACCTTCCCCATGGTGAAACCAAATGTAATAATGCGGTGTAAACCCTCTATTTAATATATGACTCCAAACAGTTTCTACTCGGGAGAATTTCGTATTTTTGCATTTCCGACAAGGACAGAACATCTTACCCGATTCAACCGTGATTTCGGTTTGACTAGCCTGGTGCATGAATATTTCTGCCCCATTCATAAACTCCTTTGTCACGATTCCGGCAGCATCTCTATGCATATACATCCACTTCCGTTGCTCGAAAATATCTCCACCGAAAGACATTTTTGGGATTTTTCCCCAAAACCGTTTTTTTTTCTCCTTCACCACGTTTTTTTTTGTTTTTTGATGTTGTGATTAATGAAGAGAGCCTTCCTCCTTATATAGGCAAAAAATTAACAATGATTTTACAACTTCTCGCAAATTACGAGTAAATTACAACACATGTACCTAACCATAAATATCTAATTTGAAATTACGTCCTTAAGTAGTTGTAAACAGTTTAGTCGTAAAGGAGTTGTAAAGTAGTGATGTTTTAACAACGTAATTTTAAATTTACCAACACCTTTACAACTCTAAGTTTTAATTTTATTTAAACCTTTTACGTAACAAGAAAAACGTGTATACCTAATTTGACGTTCGATGTTAATTCGATGTAAATTATAGAGGTCGTAAAAGTGTTGCAACTTAGGGACTTATTCACAACGAATTGTTGAAGCAATGGAAAAACGTTGTTAAAATGTCGTAAATTACCGACTTGCTTACAACGTTTTTTTTCGTTGTGTATTTACAACTCATTTACGACGTTTTCTCTAAACGTCGTAAAGAAGTTGCAAATACCTCCCTATTTTACAACGTCCGAAAAACGTTGTAAAATATGGTCCCTAAACTAATGTTCTCTTGTAGTGGTATACCAGGCGGTGACGGGGGAGCAGCTTTGTAAGCTTGAGGAAGCCATGTCACAACAAAACTCGATCAATAAGCACCTCTTTAAGTTTTTAGTGACAAAATCATTGGAGGTGGTGATGGCCTTGGAAGAGCCTAAGAACTCTATTGTGGATGAAAGTCATTCTCGTGGAAGTGAGACCCGAGAAGTAGGTGTTGAAGCCTCAGTTGGGCAGAAATTAGTACGTAAGAGTGTACTTGATTATGACTAAACTGTATCGAAGACCCAATTATGTTATATGAATTGGATATGTGTGGGGAGACTTTGTAAACTATATGGCAGAGTTTGGTAGACTTTGTTGATAATGTGATATAGACATGATATAGACATGAATAATGTTCATCTTTCTTTGGTTTTTTGTTTTGACTGTGGTAGTTAATTTACAAAGCCTATAAATATGTATGACCTAAAATATGGTAGAGAGTGGTGGAGTTAGTTGCATTAACTCTATTACGTTCTCTTTCCAGAGGGAAAAGATATTTCAGGAGCAGTCAACCGCATAACCTTTGTCCCCAACATTAGCACCCTCTAAAAATGTTGAGGTAAGTTTGGTAGCTCTTTGGTAGAGCTTGATTAATTTATATAATCATTTGGTATAGTTTGGTTGATTTATATAATCGTTTGGTGGAGTTTCGTAGAGTTTGGATGACTTACTATTTAACGTGAATTCTTTAATAGAAGGTTCAGATCTCTGAGGAGCAGTAAACTTCACAACCGTCCCCAACATCAACATCCTCTGAAAACCTAGAAATTAGTTTGGTAGAGTTTGGTAGACTAACTATATTACTTATTTGATTCAAGAAAGAATGAATCACCGAGGAGCAGCAAACCTCACATACTTTTTTCCTAACACTACGTCTTCCAAATAATAAACATGTTATTTGGTACTTCTTAAATTGTTGGTAGAGCTTAGTGGATTTTGGTTGTGCTTACATTGTTTGTTTTTTTTTGCAGAAAGAATGGATGTTTGAGAATCAGAAGACCTCTGAGCCTATGTCCCCAACATTGAAAATTGTTAGGAACCCAAAAGTTAGTAGTCAGTTGAAAACTCCAATGCAAACTCCTTCTTTGAATTTGGAGTCACCTCAATTGAATTTCCAGCTCGCCATCATAAATTTGCAGGATGATAGTGAATGTCAAATTTTGTACAAAGCAATCAAGGCCGATCAAAGCAACGACTGGATATATATGGAGGACGTGCTGCCCAAAAGATCTAGACAACGTACCCTCCTGCGAACCAATTATTTTGTTTCCTAGAATATGTAGAATATGTAGTTTAGTTTAGTTTGGTAGATATTGGCAAAGTATGGTGGAGTTTGGTATATTGTAGTATAGCTAAGTATTAGTGTGGTGGAATTTGGTAGAGTATGGTAGATGTTGGTGGAGTTTAGTGGAGTTTTGGTTAAGGTAATACTTTTAACTAACTTTGTTAAATTTACCATTTCTTTGTCTTACTACTAGAATAACGTGTTGACCTTACACATAACATGGATAATAGAGTTTGGTAGATTTACAATATGCGATAAAATAAACCTAACAAGTTCAAGATTAGACGTCTGGTCTACATGTTCAAGCATTATGTCCCACACCTTTACATAGCGAACAAATCGTCACTTTTTTGAGGCGTTTGGCTTCTAATGAGCACTCAAACCAACCTTTCATCCGCAAGATCTTTGGCCTACCAGGTTGGTTACATACAACAGGAGATAAACAAAGTTTACTAGCCACCTCTTCACGTACTGGAAGTGTTGCATCTTTTGGCATCACACATTTGACATACGCATGGTACAAGTAACTCGTATAATAATAAGGATCTGTGACCTCGATTTTTGAACAATGTCATGCTTTTGTTGCGGCTAATGCATGCACATAAGGTCTATCCACGTTAAACATTTTGCAAGAACACGTTATCTCCGTCAAATTAACCAAATGTAAGGAGGTCGAGCACGTGACAACAACTTGATGCATTGTATTATGTGGATTCTAGGAGTCTATTCTGCATGGTCAAAAAACAAAAACAGTTATGTTTATTAAACTCCACCAAACTCTACCAAACTCCACTACATAGATATCCAAGATCTTCCAAACTCTACAGAACTTTACTACATAGATCTACTAAACTCTACCAAATTGTACTACACAATTATCCAAGATTTTCCAAACTCTGCTACACAAATACCCAAGATCTACTAAAGTCCACCAGACTCTAACAAGCCATACCATTAGAAGTTTTTCGATTGCTATTGTGAGAATGGTCGTTGTTGTTGCTGACTTTGCCCTCCTCTTTGTGAACCACCTTGTTAACATTGCCCTAATGGTATCTATAAGTTGCACAATAGGGAAAGTTCACACTTCAGCTAACACATGATTGATTGATTTTGCTATGTTTTACGTGGTGAAGTTGTATATATTCCCTGGAAAATGTGCATGACTCCACAAATGAACATATGCCCTTAGTAAATACTCATATAGTCTTCGATCTAGTCTCACTATTTAGACAAAGATTACATTAAACTTGTCGTGCACATATAAAGTTGTAGCATTCTTATATAGCTTGAAGGACTCTCCTCCTATGAAATTGGACCAAATATTTTTCCGTAGATGGTAAATGAAAACCCCCGAGCAGCAAGCAGATGCACTTTTATTATTGCCTTGTCTATGCCTATCTGAAATGATGGCCAACTCTTGATCATCGAGAATGATGCAGTTGAGTTGTCTAAAAAAACATTCCAAGATTCATCATTTTCGTTATCAACCACACCAAAAGTCATAGGGAAAATGTTGAAATTCATGTCTTGCATTGTTGCCGTGAGAATAATCCATTTATATTTTCCTTGTAAAAAGTACCGTCCAACTTTGTATAACATGTTATCTAACACAAATCTGTAATCAATACTTTATTGGGCCCTTACTTTCTTGTGATATAAGCCCATTATGGGAAAGATAGTAAGTCAACTCAGGTTTCTTTCTTGGGTATCGGATATATTCAGTTTTCATTGCATACATATTGAATCTTTATTTTTGTCGGCGCCAAAATATATAAACACTTTTTTGCATAATGTAATTAAAATTTAGGTTACATTTTTGTACAGAAATAAATAAAAGAAGAAAATAAAACGGAGTCAAAGAAACCAAAAGAAAAAAGAATAAAATGAAGTAATCTTTAAAAGGGTTAACAATTTAGTTTTACCTTAAATTTTCTATATAATTATACATGTATCTAAACTTTGATCATCTGTTCAATTCCATACAGTTAATAAATTCTAATTGCATCTGAACTAGAATATAAATTACCAATTGCACACAAACATAATTTTTTTGGTTTAGTATTAGTTAACCATTGACCTACTTGAAACCAACCTAAATTGCCAACAAATTCATTGTGATTCATCTTCCTCCATAAACAAAATATGGGAGAAGATAAAGAAAAGAAAATGGACTCAAGAAACAAAACAGTTACATATTCCTCATACAAATTGCAGCAAATAGCCCCACCAACGAAGATCCAACACAATTTCAATTTGTCATCTCCTTCTCCTTCAGAAACTGATGATCACAGAATTGACTTTTTCAAAATTTGTTGCACATAACCATGCAATTACCTCTCGTTGGTCACGAAGATAGGAGGTGTATCTTGGGGTATTGCATGCATGAGTTCATTTGATATGTAAT
>JAKUCM010008506.1:0-18044 GCA_023374145.1 Lepidium sativum | reverse complement strand
GTTTCTTTATGCGCATCTTCATGGTAGTTTGAGATGAACCTTTTTTTGAATTTTTTGAAATGAAGCTGGCATGGTCTAAGAAGATGGTTAGGAAATGGTTCAATATCAAAAGCAAAACAGAGGAATTTCAAGCAGATGATCTTACTTCTGCAGGTGAATCATCTTTCTCTCTATGTTTTTTCTGATGCTACTTGTACAACACACAAGTAGCTTCTCAGCTGAGAAAACACCCTCCACAGTCAAGAAAACCAAAATGGTAAACATTTAGTTACTTGTTTGATTAAACTGCATCATTTTCTTTGTTGTTACTCATGAATTATGGGTTATTACAGAGAAACTCAGTAAGAACTGGGAGCAGCAAGCTAGACAAAGGAGAATGAATTATGAGAATCCTAGGATCATTGGAAAAGCTCACCCCTCTAAGCTTATGCGTATCACCACCATAGATAGATATTTATAGTACCATGTGCAAGAGTTTGAGAGAGCTCTCCTTGAGAAATTCCCTGCATGTTCAATTGCAGCAAAGCGTCGAATATGTTCCACAACTACAGTACTGGATGTGCAAGGACTGGTACTTATCTAAATGCTCACCAAGTTTTCAATTTCTCTGCATTGTGTTATGCTTTTAAGGAGAACGTGCTTTAAGTGGTTTTAGATTCTTAGTTGTGCAGTTTCATGTTAATGACAGGGAGTGAAGAACTTTACACCAACAGCTGCAAATCTTGTGTCTGCCATATTGAAGATAGACAACATCTACTACCCTGAGGTACTTGTGTTTCTCAACTTTACATCTCAATTTTTCTATACAGACGTACCTAACTGTTTCAAATCATCAAACATGTAGTTTATCTTATTTTTGTTGCTGCAGGTGCTAGAACTCAAATCTATATCCAAGTTACATGAAGTCATTGATTCAAGGTATATTTGTTTCCATTTATATCGCAACAGAAATTTTAAAGATATTTTGAAAACACTTTCTTATCTAGAGAGTGTTTATAGGTAACTAACAACTTGACCTTTTTTTTTTTTTTGATAGGATATAAGAGACACACAACAACACATCCACATACCAGAAACAACAACACACAGACGACACACGACACAGCAACGCAAGATACAAAAATTTATTTTCTTCATTAAGCAATAGATCAAAAACTTGTAATGGTATATATGTTTTTAGTCTTTTGCTTCTCTTGTTTTACACAAGGTCTTGTTCAGTCTATTAGCTTCTCTTACTATGTCTCTCTTCTCTTAGTTTTGTTCTATGGTTTTTAGTGATTTGATCAATTTTGTTTTGGACAGTGATGTTTGATCAATTTAACACAATTTCTTTCGTCGTAAAAACGGCCGTAAAGGCCTAGTTGCCGTTTGTAATTTGTAAAAAATGTTAATTTTTGTTATTTGTGTGATAATTATTTATTCATTAATAGTTTATTGTGTTAATTTTGATAGGATTCACAGGATCATTATAAAAAGAAATTAGTTGATGAAGAATCTCAAAAACTTATCAATTCACTAAACGCTCTAGGCGAACGAGAGAGGTTCGATGGAGCAGGGTCATCTCAAAAGCTCAAACATAAAATTCCAATTGTGGATGTACTCGATGTTGCTAGTGATGATGATGATGATGATGATGATAATGGAAAGCCGTCAGAGAAAAAGAAGAGGAAAAAATATTCAACAGTGTGGGAAGACTTCATCATTATTACTAAGGTTGATAGTTCGGGGAAAAGTGAACAAAGAGTCCAATCTCCCTGGAAAGCTAAAGAGAGAATTAGCTAATCTCCCTGGAAGAGTTTGTTTTACTTCTTATTTGTGGACTACTATCACTCAGGAGGGGTATATGTGTTTGACAGCACATTATGTTGATCATGATTGGAAATTGCAGAACAAGATTCTAGCATTTTGTGCTTAACCTCCTCCACATACAGGTATGCACATAGCGATGAAGCTTCTTGAGATATGGAATGATTGGAGAATTGATAAGAAAGTCTTTACAATGACTTTAGACAATGCTACTAACAATGATTCAATGCTAGACATTATTAAGTCGCAGCTGCTTTTGAGGAATGATTTATTGTGCAAGGGAAAATTTTTACATGTCAGGTGTTCAGCAGATATTCTTAATCTCATTGTGCAGGACGGGCTGAAAGTGATTGGGGATTCTGTGAATAAAATCCGGGAGAGTATCAAATATGTTCAAACTTCTGAGTCTCGAGAGAATTTATTTTCAAAGTGTGTGGAAACTCTTGGGATAAGATTGAAGGCCGGTTTGGTGTTGGATGTGCCAACTCGATGGAATTCTACATACAAGATGCTTAATAGGGTTTGAAGTATCAATCTGCTTTTTGTAATCTCAAAGTCATTGATTCCAGAAATTACAAGTTTCTTCCCACAAACGAGGAATGGGTACGAGGGAGAATGATGTGTGACTTTTTGGAACCGTTTGATGAAATCACTCGCCTTTTTTCAGGTGCTACTTATCTGACCTCAAATTTGTACTTTATGCAAGTTTGGAAGATTCAGAGCTGGTTGAAAAAGCATGAGACTAGTGATGATGAGATTATAAGAGAAATTGTCATCCCGTTGAAAGAAAAGTTTGATAAGTATTGGGAAGAATATAGTGAGATTCTTGCAATGGCTTCTGTGTTTGATCCAAGGCTAAAAATTATGCTTGCTGAATTTTGTTTCAAAAACCTTGACATAAGTTCAGCCGAAGAGAAGTTGAAGCACTTACGTGGGAAACTTCAAACTCTTTTTGAAGCATATGATAACAAGCCAAAATCGACACCAATACCTTCAGAAACGTGAGACACTATTCGAAATGATGGTGAAATTCAAAGTGGAAACTTCTCAAATTATGATGTAAGTTTTTAATGTCTTCACTTTTCATTTACATCATCTTCAAACTCACACCAGTTACAATTTTTTTAAAAAAAATCTCTTATATTTTGTTATGATTTTTTGAATGATGTTGTTACTTACATATTGATTCTAATAAGTAATCATTTCTTTTTGTTGATAGGATTTTTCTGCGTTTCGAAAAGCTAATGTTGTTGTTAGTGGAAAGTCTTCTTTGGAAATTTATCTAGACGAACCGCCATTAGATACACAGAGTTTTGAGAGTTTGGATATTTTGAAATATTAGAAAGATAACTCTCAACGCTATGGAGTATTGGCTTCTATGGCTTGTGATCTTCTTAGTATTCTGATTACAACAGTAGCTTCAGAATCATTTTTTAGTATTAGAGCTCGAGTTTTGAACAAGTATAGAAGTCGTCTTCTCCCAAAGAACGTTCAAGCCCTAATATGCAGTCGCAATTGGTTAAAAGGTTTTGAAGCTTATGAAAATGGTACAAATACTTCTTTTGATGAGTTTTAATTTTATGACATTTATAAATTCTGAATTATTTAGTTATTTTATATTTTTATTCAGAGGAAAATGGAGAATATGATGGTGAGGATGCAACACTACCTTCTTTCCAATCAACTATTGAAGATCAAAATTTAGATTTATAGAAATTATGTTGCAATTTGACATTCTTAATTTCAGTTTCAGTTATGTTTCCTTTGATTTTAGTTTCTTGAATTTGTTTTCTTTTAAGAGTTTTGAATATTTTATTTTACTTTTTATTTGGTGAAATTAATTATGTTAATGTTATAATTTTCTTATGAAAATACTCAAAATAAAAAAACAAATGTTAAATATAGAAATTATCAAAAGCTAATTCATAAAGTTTTGATAAATTAACTAAGTTAATAATTCCCTAAGTTAGATTAAATTCGAAATCATCTTAAAAACGTGAAATCCATTTAAATATAATTGGATGAAAGGATTGTTCAAAGAATTCTATATAGCTTAGTGGTAACAGTCCCAATCATTCTCTCTGGCGTCGAAAAGGCTCGCGGGCCGGCCAATTAGTCCGATAATACTAGTGGACCGGGCCTGGACATCCATATTTTGTCCGCGGGTCAAACGGGCCGGTCCGCGTCCAACGGGCCCAAACCCGCTGGTTATTTTATTTTTGTTGGACTATAGCGGGCCGGCCCGTTTGACAAGCTTATTTGTAGTCAAGCAATTTCTCTGCAAATGGCATTTAGCCTAGTGGCAGGCGGTAAAACCACTTAATGCAGCGCATTTGCATAACCCGGGATCGAGTTCTCCTGTCTACATTATGTAGGAATTTGGCTATTGGGCCGGACAGTTATGGCCTAATATAATATGTCGTTGATAGAAAAAAAAAGGTCAAGCAATTTCTCTCAAATGTAATATTTGGACTGGACCCTTAAAATGGGAAAAAAATCCTAATAAATTAATTAAAATTAAACTAGAGCTTTTAACTATCTAATATCATCTTTAGTCATTCATTTCCTATAAATGCAATATTTGGATTGGACCCTTAAAAATGGGGAAAATATGCTAATAAAATAATAAACTTAAAATTAGCTTTTTGTTATTAGTTTCATATATAGTCATTCAGTTCTTCGAAATGTAGTATTTGGATTGAGACTTTCTAAAACGGGTAAGAAATCTCCTGAAAAAAAGAAAATATAAGTAATAATTTTCTCTTTTGTTTTCACAATTTAAATTCCATTGACTTTCTCAGTGCATTATTTTAGACCCTTAACTGAATAGTATACGGCGCCCAGAGCCTTGATTATTTTGGGCTTTACTCTGTAGGCCCATTAGTATCATAAGATCCAATATCATATATTGTTTCCGCTTCCGATAATTTTGTGAAATTAGCGCGCGAAACCATAAATATTCGCAAAAAGTAAAACAAACCTCTCAAATTGCAGAATCCTGAGGAGAACAAAAAAAAGAGATTGAGATTGAGAGAGAAAGAGAAAGAGAGAGCAATGTGAGAAGGAGTAGAGGACTTCAATGGAAGAATTTAATTCGATGGTGAGAATTTATTTCTGTATAACCTTGTGAGTTTTGTTCGCGTTTTTTGTGAATTTGTTTCTGAGATTTCTAGACAATGTATTAGGGCTTCTAGTTTGAATTTCGAGATCAGTTTATTCTAATTTTCGAATCTCCGGTGAATTTTTGTAGCAGGAACCTGGATTCTCTGATTCTACAACTCCCATCTCCGGTGAGTAACTTAGTTCAATTTTTCGTCGGCCTTAATGGCAATTTTCTAGTTTTCTAACATCTTCTCTTTTTTGGTTATTTCCAACAGAACCACCGGATATTACGAATTGGTTTTCTAGTTACGTCTATGAATCGTTTCCATTGTGTTCTTCTGTCAATGAAAGTGAAAACGAAGTAGATGTGAACAAAGTAAATCTTGGTGTTACTTCCTCGAACAAAGATCATAAGCCTATGTACAAGAAAACCGAACAGGTCGTAGTATCTCACCATTGTTTCACGATTTGAGGTTTTGAGTATTTGATTCGTTTGAACCGTTTTAAATCCTTTTTCTTTTGCGCAGATATCAGATAACAATTTTCATGAATCACTCCCTTCTGGTATATACTCTTTTGGTTGCTCTCTTGTTAAACTTACTCATTATTGTGGATTTTTGGGGAATCCGTGCTGTTAATGGATTTGTTTGTAACCTAATCTTGTTTTTTTTTCCATTTTCTTCTCAGAACCTCCTGATATAGGTAATTGGTTTTCGAGTTATGTCTATGAATCACCGATGCTGGATACAAGTGATGGTCTTGAATTGTCTGTTACTGGAGTTAGTGAATGTATAAAGGAGACGGAAGCAGAGAAAGAAACAACAGAAATTGAAAGAAGCGAAGTTTGTCCAAAGTTATTTGAGCAAGAACTAGTCTTCTCTGCAAAGGTATTGCTATTCAACTCCTGACTTTTATTTCCTGTGTACATTACATTAGTTGATTTTCTTATGAATCTAAGTTTTTTTTAGCAATTATGCTTATTGTTTCTCTTTAGCTGTTTTTCTATCAGATTTTATATCTTTATCCGGCCGACCAACAAGTTTCCTTGCAGGTTATAGATTTCTCTGAGTCGCAGTCAGCTCATTCAGGTGAGTATAGCCAGTTGTTTATACCAAAGATGTTACTGTGTTTGCTTTCTTAATTGTGTTATTATTAAAGTGATTTAGGTTTATAGTTACGAACTCCAGAGTTAAAACTTACTGGTCTTATATCTTGTTCTATCAGAGCCTCCTGATGTCATAAACTGGTTTTCTAGCTATGAGTATCAAACTCCTCAGGTTTCTGACACTCAAGAACTTGGATTTTGTTCTTTTGAGAAAGATAAGTTAATCATTGACGAGAGTGACACAGAGGAAGAAATTAGTTGTGGCATTTTTCGAAAAACTAAGAGCAAGCAAAAGACTATCACTCTTGACAGGTTAAATTCAAATGACTACAAGGAAAGCATAGCCCCAGACAAGGTAAGCAATGATAAATTACTGCACTTTGTAGACTACAACCTTGCCATAACAGCCGTAATCTAGAGAAAGAACTTGTGTGGATACTTTTAATTAGATGAAATCCATTTGTCAATTATTACCAATTGCACAATTTTTTTATGTTGACTGTAGATTCTGTTAGTTCTCATAGACTCTTTCACGATTTTACATGTTAGGCCAAGGAGATCTCCTCAGACCATGCGTATCCAGACCAAGAAGTGGAAAAGCAGTTATCTGTTGGATCATTACATGCCTCAAAGACAGAAGTGAAGCAAGAGTCAAGCTTCAAGCAGGATGAGGAACTGTTATTCAGTGAGCCAAAAGAAGAACCAAGGTTTAGCCTTATAGTTGCCCGGTACCCAGAATACAAATCAGCGTCGAAGAGAGAAGCTTTTTCACACGAGCTGAGTCCAAAACATATCCCAGAAACCATTTTCATAAACTCTAACAAACAAAAGTCTCCAACAGACCAACCATCAGATGACAAGGAAAATATTCACGGACAAAGCACTCAAACTGGATTTGTGACGATGAAAAAGGCAAGAGACCGATGTTCCATGACGAAACCAAATACAAGAAGTCTGGTGGAGTGTTCAAGAAGTAAAGAGTTAAAGAATGTAGCTAAGGAGGAAGACAAAGACGAAAGAAAGAAGAAGAGAAAGGTTTTGGGAGAAGTGTCGAATCACCAGTTCTCTGAGTCCACAGAAATCGCAGGAAAATGGTGCTGTCCACGGAAAAGCAAAGGGAATATTGTTCCACCACTGAAGCAGCTTCGACTTGACGCATGGGTACATAAAGTCTAAATCATTGAGAAGTCTTTACCAACAAAAACAATGTATAGCCTTCTTTCCTCTCTCTTTTGTTAATAAGCTGAGCCTAACCAAAATAACCCGAACCGTATCAGACCGGATTTAGTTTCGTTAACTCCTTTTTTGTGTCACTCCTTCAAAGAAAAAACGTTTCACTGAATGAGACAAGCATAGTCTCGGGGGTCAACATCTCATAACCTCAATCTTGAGAAATTTTAATCTCTTATAAACATATCAAATCTCTTATATACAAACCTATTAATGAAATTTGATATTCCAAAAATGTTCTTAGGTAAAATTAGCCAAATTAATTATTTTTAAAAAAAATTCAATATTCTCTCTTATCTCTCTCTCCTCCCTCGGCTTCTCTCTCCTCAATCGGGTCTTAATCGACATTGGTCTTCTCGCGGGGGTCTCGACTTGCGCCGCCGGCTCTAAAGGTGGTTCCGACATGCAACGCCGCCGCCTGTCCTGTCATTGCCGTCGTTTGTTAATCTCCATAGCTTCATTCTTGATTTGTCTCTCCGCTTTGGGCATAAGGTCAATTGCAAAATAAATTTTAAGCTTGAAATTGATAAATTTGCTTTCGTTATTTGGTAGAATTTGGGTCGAATAAGACTTAAGATTGGTAACATGGACTGAAACATAGTGCATTATAGAATTAGAACTGCTCAAGCGAACGAATCTGAGTTGATAAGAGTTGGTTTCTGCGATAGTAAAAACTAGTATAACTTGAATCAGTTATACATACCTGAATCAGTTGTACTTTCTTTAGTTGCATTTCTGCATTGGGCAGATGAAGAAGCTTAATTTCATAGTTGATTATTCGGTAAAATCTAGCTCTAATAAAACTTGACATTGGTAACAATTGTAATGTATAGGCTGAAACATAGCGCATTATAGATTTAGAACTGCCTAAACAATCGATTGAATCTGAGTTGATAAGAGTTGGTTTCTGCAGTAGCTAAACTAGTATAACTTGATAAGTTTTACAGTTATGACCAGTTATACAGAACTGAATCAGTTGTACATTCTTTAGTTGCATTTTTGCATTGGGCTGATGAAGAAGCTTAATTTCATAAATGATAATTTTTTTTTTGGTTATTTGGTAGAATTTGGCTTGTATAGGACTTGAATATGGTCACAATCGGGTGAAATGTGGTGTAGTGCATTATACAAGTAAAACTGGTAGAACTACATAAGTTATACAAGTAAAATTGGTAGAACTACATAAGTTATACAAAACTGAATCAATTTTTTCTGTTTGTTTTAGCAGTGCATTATGAACACCAAAGTCGTGATATGGTTTAAATGCAACGACCGTGTTAGTTGTATAGTGATGAAGCACGCAGTAGAGGATATCACTTTGTCGGTGATTGAAGAATGTCTATATGAGAGGCTTGGTTTAGATGAAAGTAAGGTTAGATTACAGTTGAGGTTCTACCGACCTACGGTCAGAGATGAGGTTGAAGTGAGTATATGTGATGATGTGGATGTGTGTGGTTATCTAGCCTACATTGATGAATATAATCGTAGTATGGCAACATTGTTCGTGGATGTCATAACTAGATCGGAAAAACCTAAGGAAAGAATGTCGAGACAAGTGTCAATAGTAGTTCAAAGCTCTGTTGGTTGTAATGATGGTGAGGGGGAGCAATTGCTATTACAGTATATTTTCCACCAGTTAGAGAGAATGAAATTGAACCAGAAGATGGAAGTGTGGATATTAGTGTTGAGAGATCGGATATTGGTGATGTCTATGTAGAATGTCCACCCGTTGTAGAGAGTAGTCAGTTTGCAGAGGAATGGGAAGACGGCTTAGGTTTGAGTTTGCATCAAGAATATAAAGATAAGAAGACATTGCAAGAAGTTGTGGATAGAGGATCGTTTGTCAACAACTTTTGTTTTGCTATTAAAAGATCTGAACCCAGTCGGTTGTGGATTATATGTAATAAAGAAGGCTGCAAATGGGGTGTACGAGCATCAAAGATTAGAAATATGGATATATTCAGGATTATAAAGTACACAAAGATGCATACATGCTCTCGAGCTAGTCAGAGCGAGAGTAGTGGCACAAAGAGGCACTGCATGCCTGAAATAGTTGCAAGTCTTTTGCAAGAGGATTTTCCTGGACAAATGAACACTCCAACTCCTAAAGTTATTATGGGTCTTGTGAAGACAAAACTTGGCGTGAGTATATCGTACTCCACCGCGAGGAGAAGGAGAAAACTTGCTATTGATAGGCTGCGTGGCACTCCAAAAGAAAGCTACAAGATGATACATTCCTATTTGTACGAGTTACAGAAGATAAATGCGGGTGGAAGTAGATGAGAATGGGAAGTTCAAGTACCTTTTCATAGCTTTAGGAGTTAGCATCGAGGGGTTTAGGGTGATGAGAAAAGTGATTATTGTAGATGCAGCATTCCTCAAAAATGGATATGGTGGTGTATTAGTTTGTGCCATTGCTCAAGATCATAATCGGCACCATTATCCAATTGCGTATGGTGTACTAGATGGAGAGAACGATGCTAGTTGGACATGGTTTTTCCAAACTTTGAAGAAAGTTATATCAGATTCTTTCGAATTGGTATTTGTAATTGATAGGAATGCAAGGCTCATCGGCGCCATAGGTAATGTGTATCCAGAAGCCCATCACGGGTACTGCATATGGCATATGTCACAAAATGTGAGAGCTCATGCGTCTAATACCAATAAATCTGTAGTTGGTTGGAAATTCATGCAGTGTAGTAGGCAGTACACAGTTGCCGATTTCAACCGTGAATATAGTTTATTTATGAGAAGATTTTTGTCTACAGCCAGTTATTTGGAGGAAAATATTGTGAAGGAAAAGTGGGCTAGGTGTGTCTTTCCGGGAGAAAGGTATAATATCGACACAAGCAACAGTGTGGAGTCTATGAATAATATGTTTAATGAAGCAAGGAAGTTCTCCCTAATACCCATGCTTGATACAATCCTCAAAACATTTTTGAAGTGGTTTTGTGATTGTCGGATGGAAACAACGAAAGGTACGATCGAAAACAAATTGGTACCATATGTGGAGAACATAATGCATGATTCATGGGCTGTTGTCGAGAGGTTGATTGTGATGGCACTCAACACCTTTGAATTCGATGTTATCGGTAGTGATGGGAAGAATTATTTTGTTTGCTTGGAATCGAAGAGTTGCAGTTGTAGAGTGTTCAACATCGAAAAGTATATGTGTATCCACGCATTGGTTGCATTCATTCATTACCATAAGATCGAACCTCAACCTCGTAAAATCTCATTACACGAGCATTTTTCTAAATATTATTGGTCCGAGTTGTGGGCACTTGCGTATACCAGGTCTATTTTGTTGGTGCTCGAGATGTCGCAGTGGGATGTTCCGGATTACATCAAAGACAAAGAAATCAAACCACCTGACCGGATTATTAAAACGGGAAGAAGAAAAGTGAAAAGGATGTCATCGGTAGGAGAGACACGTCCAAGATCATCAAACGTAAGGAGGCCGAGACAAAGGTTCCAAACGCCAATATTCAAATATCTAGCAGAAGATGAGGTTAGTCAGTGATTTGTTGAGTATTTGTAAAACTTGTGAAACTAGTAAAACTAGTGTATTTCCTAATAGCCTTATGGCTCTCTCTGGAAAATGTGTATGTGTAAAACTCGTGAAACTAGTAAAACTAGGGTATTTCCTAAGTGTCTTATGGCTCTCTTTGGAAAATGTGTATGTGTAAAACTTATGAAACTCGTAAAACAGGCGGGTAACATCGAACTTACTGTACATTTATTGTATTTGCCTACTGTTATTGTATTTGGGCTCACACGTTATTCACATCGAATTACAAAACGATTTTAATGTAGAAAAAATATATTAAAGTAACTATTATAACTCGATGAAGAGGAGGAGCACGACGACAACGTTTTAGCCAAAGACGACAAAGTTGTACTTGAACTTAAGTAATTGTAATCTAAAGATGAATCTGATCCATGAAACTCAATTCTTATAAGTAAGATACTCTACAATGAAACTCAATTCTTATAAGTAAGATAATCTATAGTGAGACTAAATTCTTATAAATTAACATTAAGATGATTATATTTTGTGTATATAGCGATGAATGACTCTATACATAACTTAAAAATAAAATTAAAACAAGATTTTTAGACTTAATTACATTAGTCCACCATATTCCTTATAGTTTTAGTGTGACTTTCTAAGTTTATATTAGTGTGCTTTCTAAGTTCTACGAATATATATTGATTCTAGAATTTAAATACATAAAACACTTAGAATCATCAGGTAATTTATTACAATTCACTGTACAACTAAAAATTAAATTTATAAGGATATGTAATACTACATGTAATGCAAAATCATCAAAAGTATAACTAGTAGTAATTTAGTCTAACAGCTAACTAGTCATATAACTAGGTCGAAAACGTGATAATTTTTGTTTGGCGCCCAGATCTGAAATTTTTGTTGAGACACGTGCAGACCTAATTTTGTGGGTATATAAACAAAAAAAAAACTTTTCTCTCTTCTCCTCACTCTTGCCTCTCTGCCTCGCGACATCTATCTCATTTTCTCTCCTCTCTCAACAATTTCTCTTCTCATCTCTTGAAATCTTCTTTCATCTCTTGTCTATTAGAATATATATCCTCTCCTCTCTCCAAATCTTGTCTCATCTCTCGACTTCTTCTCTCACAGTAAGTTCACCTATCTTGTTAGGGTTTGTAGAAAAAAATGTTGGGCTTTGATTTTAGTGAAGGGAGAATTCCTCATGAATGTCCATGTGATGAAGCTATCATCGTGGAAAGAACAAATGAACATGCCCGGAACAAGATCTATTTCAAATATCGAGTGTATAAGGTACAAACGATGTTGTTTAGTCTAACTAGTATAACTAGTATTACTTATGTACTTTAACTACTAGTTGTTTAGTTGAGTATAACTTTTATATCTAGTAGAACTAGTATTACTTCTTTACTCTTACTACTGAAGTTGTTTAGTCTAACTAGTAGAACTAGTATTACTTCTTTACTCTAACTGATGTTGTTTCCACCAACAGAATGATGGCCTCCACAGGAAAACAAGTTGGGATCAACCTATACAAGAAAAGTGTGAGAATCTGAAATATAGTATCGAGGAGATGGAGAAAAAAACAGAGTTGTACAAGGTGGAGGTGGCGATGCTGAAGAAGGAGATGTGGGAGCAAAAGGCAGTGGTTGTTAAGCATGTGGAGATGGTCGAAAAATATTTCGGTCCTTTGTAAGATTGTCAAAATTCAAGTTATTTTAGTCTAACTATTTAAGCATAACAATATTTCGAGTGATGTTAGACACTTAAAAATGTTTGAGACATATAAACATAACATTAAACACTTAAAGATGTTTGAAAATATAAACATAACCTTCAAGACTTAAACATGTTTGAAACACATAAACATAACCTTAAATAAATTAAACACAAAATGCTAAATGAGTTTTTAATTTAGGTCTACAGTTGTACATTCCTCGCCTTTGCCCTTGTCACTGCTGGACTTGGGTCAGAATCCCCTGTGCGTTTACTTGTTGACACGTATACATTCCTAAAACTGGCACGAGTTCCAGCAGCATACAGTTGAACAGTTACACAAGTTATACTAGTTATACGTGTTATACTTTTTATACAAGTTATACTAGTTATACCTGGCTAACAGCGGGTGCATCATCAACGGGTGGAGCATCAACGGTTGCAGATTGAGCAGGTACATCACCATCAAGGGGTTCATTATCACCACCAGCAACACCACCTTCACAAACCCCAACACCCTGTATTTGAACAATAATACAAGTTATACAAGTTATTCGAGTTATTTGAGTTATACAAGTTATACATGTTTTACCTGTTCTAGAGATGTCACTTTTTTCTTCAAACGATCCACCTCTTATGTTAATGCCTTGAGCATATCAACAACCTCAGCATGTGTTGGAGGTGGGGCATGTGTCGGAGCAAAAGGCGGAGGTGGGGGTTGTGTCGGAACAGAAGGCGGAGTAGATAATCATGCTTCCACATTCTGGTTATACATCGCTTCAAACATTATTTCCTTCCCAGCACGGATACATTGTCTCCATATTTCAACCTCAAAATCATGAGTTTTATCATCCTCCTCTTTTGTCATTTCAGCCAGCAAACTACGCTCTTCATCTGTGCGTGGAGAGAGGATACTGAAAATCTCCTGCAAAACAAATAAATCAACGACTAACTCTAATTATAAAAATTATAAATCATTAACTAACCGTAGTTTTATCAAGGAGTTTGTTGATTGTTGGGAAAGAATATCCTCTCATGTTAGGTTGCTGGAACTTGGACCTGCACATCCGAGGACAAGATGGGTCTACGTCTGGAACTACCTCTCGGCAATTACTGTACAAGGTCGGTATTGACTCAAAAGCCAATAACTACAAACACAAACATAATGAGGAAATGTCAGAAACACCACACAATAATTACATATCAAAAATTAACAAATGTAAACTAACCTCAAGAGGAAGTACGAAACCAGCGATTGCCCAACCTGTACCCGAGACCGTGCCTTTGAAATGATTCATTGTATGCTTGATCACGTGAAGCATGTTCTCGAATGTCCATCTGCCCAAGGAAACTTGTAGCACTAATCCAGATCATCCACAACCCTCAATAGGAAGCTATCGATCGGTGTTGCATCTGTTCCGCCCTTGGTCGGCGAGTGGATGACATGGCATAGGAAGTACATGACTAACATCTTCAACCATTTGTCGTCCTGAGTAAGAGGTCCCCAATTCTTCAAAATATTCTCCACATCCTCCTTTCTGACACTCTTCCCCAAATGCCCCATATAATTCCTATTGAACCTCGTACTTCCCGCTGTTTCCCGAAAATATGTTGTCTCATACATCCGACAGTTTAGCCCAGAGATCAATGCATGCTCTCTTAGCCCATAACGAACCAGGACACCGTTCACAATAAACCAAACTTCTCTTTTGGTCTCCGTTCGAGCGGTTCCAAGCAGCAACATCCACATGCCCATGGTCATGTGGTTTTTCTCCATCGGCATATGGAATATATGTCGGAACTGCAGATGATTTTCGAACCATGCCCTCTCCATGTCAGTCAATGGAGGCTGCAACCCATCGAAAAATTGCTTCGTTTGCTTTACATAGCACCGAGTGGATATCTTCACATTTTTGGGGTACTCCGTCGGATTGAAGTACATCCCAGTAGGAAGTTGTGCAGTCGGTCCTTCATCCTGAAACACACACACACACATATTTTCAGCAATTAACGACAAAGCATAACTACTGAGTTGTACTAGTTTTACGAAAAATATAGTATAACTAGCAAGTTATACTAGTATAACGACAGAGTCTAACTACATAATTGTACTAGTTTTATGAAAATATAGTATAACTATCAAGTTATACTAGTATAACTACAGAGCATAACTACAGAGTTGTACTAGTTTTACAAAAATATAGTATAACTAGCAAGTCATACTAGTTATACTTATCACCAAATCAATTCATCACAAAAGCACAACATCAATCCAAATCAACAACTTAAAATTCCTACCAACTAAGCACAATAATAGCAGTGATTACAAACAACTGTGTCTTATAACATTTCATCATCACTTCCGTCATGTTCAATGTATATTTCATGAAAACACACACATATATTTTCAGCAATTAACTAAAGTGTATAACGACAGAGTTGTACTAGTTTTACGGAAATATAGTATAACTAGCAAGTTATACTAGTTATACCTACCACGAAATCAATTTATCACGAAAATTTAGTAAAACTATCAAGTTATACTAGTTATACATACCATTGTGTTTTCAATGTATATATCCTCCATCGGTTCGTCTTCCACATTTCCTATACCACTGCCTCCTCTACTTGACCCTCTTCTTGTTCTAACCATGACTGCAAGAAAAAAATAGATATGTCAACACATTATCTACATTACCTCAACACATTCTAATCAATCATCAACAACTATCAATTTCGAAATCCTAACATTTCCAATACCAAATTCAAAACCAAAACCATAGAGAGTTTGAACCAAAAGCATAGATCAATCCCAAAACCGCCCCCTTTGATGTCGAAATAGAATACAATACCCTAATCAAATGATAACCAATTACACTTTTGAAGATTTACCTTCAATTGGAGAGTTTGGTGGAGATAAATCTTTGATTTTGAGTGAAACCCAACGAAGTTGTACAGTAGTTATGCTAGTTTTCCGAAAGAGACTTGTGAAATCAAAGGAAGTTATGAGAGGGAGTTCGAGTTTGATTTTCACAACAAATAAAAGAGAAGGGGGAGAGTGGGATCGCGATTTTAGGGATTTAGTGGGGGGACCGGGTCGGTTTTTCGGGTTTGGGTAGGATTTTAAGATATTGGGTTGGGACTTATGAATTTGGGTCGGGTTTGGGTGAATTGGGTCGGATTTGGGCGAATTGGGTCGAATTTAGGCGATTTGGGTCGGTGTGGGCAAAATTCGCGGAGATAAATTGGTCTTTTGACCTATTTTTCAATTAGTTTTTTAAATTCATTTCTGTTTATTAGGTGGGTATTGAAACCCATCTTCTTGACAAAGGGTGTTGGTATGATAGTTATTCTTTGGTTTCAAGGACTGGAAGGCAAAGTTTTAAAAATCGGAACTTAGTTGTTTAAGAAAAAAAATTCACTGGTTCACAGGTCCAACTCGGTGAAGATGAGCTTCGTCAAGTATCTCCGGCGAGAAAGTTTGCTTCAATCAGCCAGAAAACCATCTCTTAGCCGAAATTACATGCTCCAGACCTGCCGGACTCTCATCATTGAATCCGTTCAGCCTGAATCTGTCAAGCTTAACCGTCTATCTGGTTCCGATTCCGGTAATGTCATATATCAATTGGTTATATTGTTGGTACTTAAATATTGATGGTTATTTTGTTGAAGAAATTGAAATGAATTTGTGACGCCTTTTTCGGTGTATTAAAATTGAAAGCAAAATTATTTAAGGGTTGTTAACCGTAATAAGCTTTGAATCTGTGATAATCTTAAAAGTATCTTGCACATATTGTTGGAGGTTAGTTGCTTATCAGGGTTCTTGAATTACTCATCCTATAAAAGGTATTACTGTGGTTCTTTACTACTGACTCAAACTCAAAGAAAACTAAGACAGTAATATCTGATAAATTTATGGTCCTTAATATTTTGGAGACTTTTTGAATCTACACCAAATCTGTCATCACCATGTTTTGATAAATCGATGCTAGAGGATAGCTGACCAAAAGTATTCCTTGTGTGCTTTATGGTTCACAGGTATAATGGAGGTCAATCTAGATAGGCCTGTGGCCAAAAATGCTATTAATAAGGAGATGCTAAAATGTCTCCAGAACGTATTTGAGACTATTCATCAAGATAGTTCCGCTAGGGTTGTGGTGATCAGAAGTATGGTTCCAGGAGTTTTCTGTGCAGGTGCAGATCTGAAGGTTGCCAGACCCTTAGTCATTTTCTACTGATGTTCGCATTTAATTGGTTAGTGATGCTTAAAAATCTCAATTCTTAATTTTGCTTGGATGTCAGGAACGTAGAACTATGAGTCCTTCTGAGGTTCACACATATGTCAACTCATTGCGCTACATGTTCTCCTTCATAGAGGTATATATTTCATATATCCTTGATTATTCTCATTCATGAAAAGATAGTTGAGTAATGTTAATGGTCAACCTAAAGTATGTTTGGCATTAATCTATTCTGTCTCTCATCAAATTATTTAGATGGCCTACTATAGTTGTAGAATTAGCTCTAGCTTTATTACGATTTGGAATCTAATAAAGTCTTCAAACGCTAGGTGAAGAATAGTAGTTCTACTGAATATGAAATGATTTTTGAGGACATGTTTCATTTTGTTGTGTTCCTGTATGTCTATGTAAAAGCTCTATGATTGGATCTCAGTGAGATACGCATGCTATAGTGACTTTGAAGACTTGTGTTTCTAGGCACTGAGTATCCCGACTATCGCTGCAATAGAAGGTGTGGCACTAGGAGGTGGACTCGAAATGGCTTTATCTTGTGATCTTCGAGTCTGTGGTATATTCATATCTGGTCATTCTCTTATCATGATCCACCAGTGGAGATGAGAAACTATTATTAACACTCGAAACTTTTCAGGCGAAAATGCAGTATTTGGCTTGCCTGAAACAGGACTCGCTATAATCCCAGGGTGTGTAATATGCTTCATCACTTGAGATAAACGATTTCTCATTTTATTTAGTACCATTTCTTAACTTTCTATTGAAAGTTTCTTTCTCTTGGCTTCTATTCAGAGCTGGTGGGACACAGAGGCTCTCGAGGCTAGTAGGTAGATCAGTGTCAAAGGAACTTATTTTCACAGGTCGAAAGATTGATGCTAGAGAAGCTGCAAAGAAGGGTGTGTGACTATTAAAGTTGCATTGTAATAACGAATAGTGACTTGTTTTGGTAATGTACCCATATAAGCTTGATTCATGTACTCTTTTCTTGTGGTGTAGGGCTGGTAAATTTCTGTGTTACGGCTGGTGAGGCTCATGAGAAGGCAATTGAAATGGCTCAGCAGATAAATGAAAAAGGTCCACTGGCAATAAAGATGGCAAAGAAAGCGACCGATGAAGGAATAGAGACAAGTATGGCTTCGGGTTTGGAGGTAGAAGAGATGTGTTATCAAAAGCTTCTTAATACTCAAGATCGTCTTGAAGGTTTAGCTGCTTTTGCCGAGAAACGTAAGCCTCTTTACACTGGCAAGTGAAGCCTTAATCATAACAGTCCAATCAATATAATTTCGAAAAACCTCGGATC
>JAKUCM010008505.1:0-19483 GCA_023374145.1 Lepidium sativum | reverse complement strand
CCTTCATCTCCAGTGGAATGACCAATTACACTCGTTGGACTCTCAGATATTTGCCATTCTGCATCTTCATCTGCTATAAACACAAAGAAAACAATCAAGTTTCTTCTTATCACTCAAGATGAACATCCATTGATTCGCATACGCATAAAAATATATACCTCCTCCATGAACATCCATTTGATCAGCACTGAACACCCAATTATGTCCATTTTCTTCTTCTTCTTCTTCTGAGAGTAGCAATTAAATAAGAATTTAAATGGCTAGGGAGCCAAATATAATGCACTAAACGATAGTAATAAAGCTGTGTTTTTATGTTTACCTTCAATTGGTTCTGGATTCAGCTCGGCACACTCACAAAATACATCAAACAGAGTATTCACTTTCACAAGACAATACAAAAAGAAGTGTGAGTTTAGTATCAGAGACACTCTTATGTAATGAAACAAGAAAATACGTCCTAGCCCTATCAGATAACTCTAAAGATTGCTATATAGAAACACACATTGGCTAGTGTCTGAAGGAATAAGCCTCATCTCTCTGATCTTTGATAAGTCCAAAACTTCGGTGGATTCTGAATCAGACTCATCATCTTCATCTTCTACAACTTCAATCTTCAAAATACAACCATAACTTAAAAGAAATACTGAAAAAATTTGGAAACACATAGAGCAGTAAGAAGAATTTGATCACACAAATTCGATGTGTAAGCAAATTTTCTCTGATTTCAGCAGGAACAACAACATATCAAAAGCACTGAAAATAACCAAACTCCTTTTTTGCACTCTTTTGCTTAGAAACTAATCACAATCAACAAGAACAGAACCACATTTAACCTAGCAATTCTAGCAAAAACCAGAACATATTTTTCCATTTGATTTGTAGCAGATTTTCGCCAAGCCTCAATTCGATTTCACACAAAATACCTGAGTATATATACAAGGAGATGAATAAGCCTCAGGATCTCTAGAAACAGCATGAAGCGATATTGATAAGAAATCAACGGCGTAACCTTTTGCCATGTCTACATCACTCAGCCAAATTACTTTCCTAAAATGATAAGACCACATATCATATCAAGTTATGGCCCTTATCTCAATCGAAAAGAACTAAAATTGAGTAAAAAATCTTCACCTGGAAGTGATGTAGAGAGTTCCGGGAGACTCAGGAGGACGGTTTCCAAGAACGACGGAGACGGAAGGCTGAACTTGCATAAGTTCCTCGCCGTTAGGTTCATCCAGAACCGGTTTTCCGGAGCCATCTCCGGCTCTAAGCGTGAACTCTCTTAGACCAGCCACCATGTTTTCCGATCACAAAGAAACAGTTAGTTCGTCAAAAGCAGAGAATTCTGGGCAGGGTTTTTCTTAGGGTTTTCTCAGGAGAAAATCAATTGTTTTGTTTATTGATAAAGAACATTACTGGGCTTTCATAAACTGGGCTTCATTTAAATGGGCTATAAGTCTCTTTCGGAAAACAAGGGTCTCTTGATTTTTGTGGATGATCAATTAATTTACTTCAATATTACTGAATGCAAAAAGGTCATTTTCATTAAGAGTGATGAGGTGTGGAGATGATTAGGATGGATGATAAGGAAGCCATGGGGTGCTCATGGGGATATGGGGAAGCTTATGGGTCATTTCCTGATTGTGACAATGCATCACATTTTCATTATGAGATATTAATTGAATTACAAAAAAAAAAAAAACTTTTATAGACACTAAATTTGAGATTCTTCTAGTTATATTTTAAAAAACATTCAGAAAATGTCTACTTCGAAGAAATACTGCCTCATACGTCTAAATGTTTTTTTAATATTGTGTATAAGACAGCTAAATACATACGTTAGCATTAGTGTGTATAGATGGACCTTTTTAAACAATAAATATTCTCTTTTTAGATCTGAAGAATAACAATGCGTGTGTACGTACATATGCTAATAAAAAGAAGATAAAAACTAAAATCCAAAATCGAAGACAAAAAACATATTTTGATATTTACATTTACATAAAAAGTCATTTACTTAAAATAAAAGACTTTCTTCACTCTTCTCACCACACATAAACCAACCAAAACTTCTTTAATTACTTATACAAATTAACTAAATCTTTTTCTTACTCTTTCACTCTTCTGAAAAACATATCACAGAGGTGACTTTTGCTCTAATAATAAATAGGATAATTGGTTTAAGCTTCAATAATGGCTTCTCCTCGTGGAACCCTAACCCTAAACACATGTTCTTCTCCAGTACACTTATCAACCTTCACAACCCAACGACTCTTCCTCACACGTTGATCATGTTGATAATTATTCATTATCATCTTCTGATTACCGTTGACTCTCGTTACAAGCAAACCTTCTCCTATTGGCAAAAACTGCGTTTTCCTCCCATCGCTGAACCTCCACGAACCTCTCGAAAACGCGTTATAACCCACCACTACGGCCACACCGCTGGTTTTTGCGTTTTCTTCGTGGTGGTTAAGGATCTTTTTAACGATCTCTTGGTGGTTTTCGAGGTTACAATCTACGAGGACGAAATCAGCTTCTCCGAAATGATTATTGACTAGAGTATCGTCGTTAGGTTCTCCAACTAAAAATTGTATTTGATGAATCTCTGATGGTTCCAACATTTTCTTTGATATGATTAGTTCTTCGATACCACGTAAAACGCATACAACTTGACCTCGCGTTTGGTTAGCCGCTGCTATTAGGGCAACGAGAATATCGGCGTTTGCTGCTCCGGAGCAAGCCACGGCGATCTTTTTAGCGTTGTTGCCGGCGGCTAGAGCTGAGATGAATTCGGCTACGTTTGGCTCTTTTGTCCTTTGATCCTGAAAGATTCATACAGAAATAAGAAAAATAAATTTATCTTTTAGCTTCAATCCACAAAGCACAGATTAAATAAATAAGTAAAACCGGTTAAAGATTATTTCAGACATGTAATTTATTCGGACATATGTAAAATATATTAAGAAATAAACTCTACCATTTTCAATGTAGTAAGATAGGCTTTAGTAGCATTTTCAGCAGACCAAAACGCCATTTTCTTTTAGAATAGCTTGATTTCTTAGAAAGGAAATTGGATTTCTGTGAGTCTGGATCTTACTTTTTTGAAGTTGTAGATGATGGTTTCGGGTTTTAAAACGAAGAGTCTTTATTTATACATGGGGAGATTTGTGAGTGTGACAAGATTCAAACAGGCTGGTCCAGTTTGATGAATATTTTGTTTATTGAATATAAATAAACGGAGAAAAGTAAACAAAATGTGGTCAAGTTGTAATAGTATTCTACAAAATGCGAGTTGTCTCAATGTCGAGAGACTTAGCTCTTGTCATTGTTCGTGTTCTTTTTCCTTAAACTCTTTCAATTGAATTAGACTATGTTCTTTTTTTAATAATTCTATTAATTTGCCACTTTGTAAAGCATCCACTTCTTAATCACACTTAGAACATAACTATATTGACAATATACATATTCGTGAATGAAAAGAGTAACAATATGTAAATGTAGTAATGATTTCCAAAATTTTGTCGTTATATAAGTGTCAAAACATTCATTGGTTTATGGAAATGTTACCTATTTTCTAAACATGTATTACCAGTTTTGTAAACATGTATATACGACCAAGAAATACAAACAAAAGCAACACCATTGCTTAGATGTTAATCATTGATATAGATTTTAGAACATGTAATATGCATACATATTTGAAACGCTAACTACACAAAAACATGATTAATTTAAAGAATTTAAATTATAAAAACAAAAAATGAGCTGTAGTGTCTAGTGCAGCAGAGGCAGTGGAGATCTCAATGAGACTAAAAATATTTAAAAAATTGTGAACAAAGAAGAAAACTGAGATTGATACACATCTTAGGGACATGGAGAACATGGGTCCATGTTTGTTCTGACAACAAGCCTACAGTTTTTCTTTCAAGATTAGATTCTCGATTTCATAATACTAATTAGCTTCAACGCACGGTTCAGATTAATGGATTTATATATCTATAATGCTCTTGCTTGTACAATCTAGTGACCGTCCTCTCTTGTACGGGTTTCCGTGAAGCTTCATATAAACTTCATCTAATTATGCATTAATCATTGTTCTTACCAAGATTGATAATTTAAGTAATGTTAAGCTTTTATATATAATTATTGTAATGTATATCTTGGTTACGGCCAAGCGTCGGATTAATCATATGTTGTTATTTTGTATTGAGGATAACCAAGACGAATCCGATAAGTCTTACAAATCAAACGAAAGCTCAGATATTTAGGTATCAAACATCTAGATTTGAAATGATTGAGATTTTCAACAACATATTAGCGGGATTTCGCATCATTTATATAAATACAGAGCTGACTAACATAAAAGTAAGTAATCTAAGTTTCAAGCGGAAATCAAACCCATTAATCGATATTTACAAGATAAATAGATAGATATTATCAAAGTGTTGATTGGTATTAATGAGATGGAGTTTACAGAAAATATTGTGAAGGATGTGCGTTGAATCTAAAAGCAGAAAGAGCCATAGTGCCCCATACTGATAGATATGATTCATAAGAACATGTTAGATGAGTTTGGTGTTTATTGAGACATAATTTTGCAGTTGATGAAGATATTGTTTCTTCCACTTGAACTAGTTTCCTGCATCTGTCATTATAATTGCTTTATAAACCCTATCAAGATAAGGGTCTTGAAGCTCAAGTCGGCCACACCGAACTGGTCCTAAAGTCAGAAAAGATTTTTATCTGCTTCAAATTTTAATCTACTGAAATAAGATATTGTGGTCCATGAACAACTAGAAACCATATCTATTGGTTTATTTTAAATATGATCATGAGAATAAATTGGAAAAATATTTAATCTTTACAAAAAAACATTTAATTATAAATTGACGAAAACTAATGGCTAGAAAATATTTCATAAATTCCTTAGAAAT
Organism: Lepidium sativum; assembly: GCA_023374145.1. Taxonomy (NCBI): domain Eukaryota; kingdom Viridiplantae; phylum Streptophyta; class Magnoliopsida; order Brassicales; family Brassicaceae; genus Lepidium; species Lepidium sativum. Next base: position 14,546 of record JAKUCM010008505.1, on the reverse strand, counting down.
AATATTAAGATGGTTAAAAAAATGGAGGTGTTTAAATTAAAATAGTATAATAATTGTACGTATAATTGGACTTGGATGCATGCACAATACAAGACAATTTACATACCCTAAAAATATGTTAGAATCGTAGACTCAACAGTCTATATCGTCACGATATAAATTTAAAATGTCTACTGGAAATATATACAATTAAAAATGAAATGATTCAAAGATTCGAATAAAAAATGAATTTGATTGTTAAAAAATAAATATCAAATTAAAAATAAAGCGAACGTGGGATTGGGATAACATTGAGGAGACAACGATAGAGAACAGTGAGTGGCTCGAGATTCTGCTTCGACCATTCCAGGAGACATCATCTTTTATTAGTGTTTTTTAATATTATGGGTGGTTCTTTGTCTTTTTATCTTATTTGTTTCATGGGTGTATTATATGAAATGAATATAGACGTAAAAGTTAATATAAAATTAAACCAAAAGAAAATTGTTTAAAAACAGACCATACTTTTATTAGTTTTGCTTTACAAAGAAAAACAGTTGGATATTTTTTTAAATAATCTAACTAATAAAATTTAACATCAGAAATTTATTTTTTCAAATATAAATTAGATTTTGTCAATTCAATTATACAAAAAAAACGAAGTTCTCTATGTAAAAGGTAAATGAAGTTCTCAATTCTTAAATTTGAAGTTCTCTACCAAACGAACAAGGAACCTTCTTAACCTTTTTTTTTTGGTATTAACTAACAGAAATTTTGGATATAATATCCTTGAGTACATAAAATATAAATCTGTAGGACTATTTGAAGAGGAGGATTCTATAAAAAAATTGATGGGTCTTAAAATGATTTCAACCTCAATAGGTTGGGCCATTGATAAAAAGTTTAAGAGCCAAAAACAAAACCAAAAGCCTACACATCCAAGTAAAGTGGATCAACTTTGACAATCTCCAAGTAGAAACACAGGAGATATAACAAACAACCCCATCTTGAAATTACCATTGATGCTTCTGGTCCTTGTAAAATCTAAGGGAGGATCTTTCGGCGACGGCGCGGGGTTTCGCGTTTAACGTACATCTTCTCCACATCGTTGAGTGGTCGACTTGATCCATCTGGTAGACTCATAAACTTCCAACCACCTCCGGATCCACGTTTGCCCTTTGCACCTAATTTCTCAACTGTGATTTTCCATCCTTCTGATGAACGCCTTCTGCTGTATTTGTGGCATTTCACTTCTCCTCTCCACTGGTTTAGATAGAGACCAAACGGGAAAATGTTTACTTTTATCATAACCAAGGAGAAATGAACCAAAGAATACTCAGACTCAACAAGAACACACGCAGGAAAGCTCATACTATATACCAATAAAATGAACTGAATTTATCAGACAAGAGCATGTAAGCAATGCCATTTTCACTTTCACTCTTTCTAAGGGAATTCCCGAGATATATAAGATTTGCCTTTCAATGTTGACTTCGCAAACTATCAAATTTTAAGCAGAGATATCCAAACTTGCAACTACTCACAGTACATATATCTTAATCAACCAAACAACGGAACCTGATGAAGTTTGTACTATTTGAAAATAAGCTTTTCTTTCTAAGTTGCAAGCAGGTCACTTGATAATTAACACATAGAGTAGAATGTCTTGCAGACCCACTGTAGTATGGTTAACTAAGTCAATGCATACTAAAGGGGTAAAAGAATGGACTTACTTTCATTTTATTGAACTCAAAACTTCGGACAAATTCTTCGTAAAGAATGTCATCCTCTTTTTTTGAGATCTCATAATGGACTTCATCCATATCTTTGATTGTACCATCCCATCCTTCTGGCATGACTTTGAAGTCAGGCTTGTAATTAAGTGAGGCCACATGAAATTCCTGGTCATGCGAAACGAAAAATCTGCACAAGGTACAAGTATTAGATGAGAGTCTGAGAAAGACGACACCACATATTCAGCAATATATCCGAGTTTGTGTCATGATCTTTCACTAGCAATGCTTTTGACATCACTAACTACCTTAATATTCAAAAGATGGCAAAAGCGAATAAATAATTCCAATGAAGGCTAAATAAAAGTGAGCACACATAGACACTCCATTTGAGTACAAGCAAAATATAAGTAGGACAACAAAAAAACGATAGTTTTCATGTGAAGTAGCTTACTCAGGGCACTCATCAAGTAAACGCTCAACAGAATCATCCAAGGGACGACCAAGCCTTCTCTCTTCTTCTTCTTCATCTTCTTTAAGAAAAAGAATGGCGTGAACACGCTGTCTCATGATCCTGTAATCCTTAGCAAGCCTCTCAATGGTATACACCTCAGGATTCTCTTTGTGCAATCTGTACATCTCAGTCTTCTCGGAGTCCTTGAGATACGACCCTCTAGCTCCAGGCTCTTTCACTTGCTTCAACAACACACTCATCTCTATCATTCTCTGTTTAATAGCATCATCATCAAAAAGAGCCTTGCTATGCCTATAATCTTGCTCAATCTCTTTGATCATATCATCATACTCTTTCATTTGATTAACCAAAGCTATTTCCTTTGGACCCAATTTGCTCATTACATCACCGGAATCAGAAGCGGCACTCTCAGAAGAAGGATTCCCTGCGTTCTTCTGACGACCAACAGAGACACCATCGAAATGCTCTTTGGTTAAACCAGTCGACCACATTGTTTTATTGGGATCCCAATCAAGCTCATTAGATCCTGTACCACCAAATGATCCGCCCGTAGCGATATCCCAACCATTATCGTCCCCTCCAACTCCATCAAATCCTGATATTCCGGATAAAGCTCGATTCGTCGAGGACTGGATGATTTTTGATGAAGCGGGATTGTTTTTAATCAGAACCCCAGCCACTCTCGTACTAGGGTTAACGGAAAGCGAGGACAAACGAGAAATGATCCTACTAAGGTTATACATTTCTAGTGACTCTACAGTTACGGATCAATCGAACTTTGAATCGCACGAACGCTGAAACAGAATCAACCCAGAAGATCTATTAACTAATCAGTAAAAAACTGAAACACAAACACACAGAAAAAGTTCAATTTTTTCGAACCTGTGGATTGAAGAGAGAGCGGTTCCTTATAGTCTCCGATGAAGATGAGAAGTCGAAACTCCGATTAATCGGAATCAGTGCCGGGAAGAGTGTCACGATTAAGACCAACGGAGGCCACTAGCGACTGCGATAAGGAAAGGGAAAGGGTTTTAGAATCTGCAAGAGTTTATATTTATGATTTAGCTTCCTGTATTCCCTTTCTTATTACAAATATCACCTAATAGTTTTATGTGTTGATATTTAAACCCTGAATCCGATTGAATCTTTTAGATGTCAGTGTATTTTAAAGAAAACAAAATGAGATACTTGAAGCAAAACCTTTAGAGAATTTAATTTCTTAGATTGTACTTATAACAATTTGTTTGTAGTGAATCAAATAAAAATGATCATGCATGAATACGAGCCAGATCAGCGACGTCATAGTAAAATTTAATCCCAATAACCTCAACAATAAGAACATCGTTTAATCTATTGTTTCGACATAATTAAATCTAAACCGATCACAAAATCAAATATCCTAAAAATTAGGAAACACACAAAGAGATAGAAATTTTAAACTCACATAACTAAAACAAACCTCTAGAGAAGAAGAAAACCTCAAAGAGAAGCATCATTTTCCACTTTAAATTCCCTTACTTTCTACACAAGAAATCTTCGTGACCTTGACCCGACAATTACTCAACCACTATGAGATTGGCTCCTAGTATCGCCGGAATCATCATCACCACCATCGTCGTCATCATCTTCTTCTTCTTCTTTGTTGGAACCAGTGTTCATGTTCCCGTATCCCTGAAAGGTCGTTGTGAAATTGTTCATAGCCGAATTGTTGTTGAGGAAAGAAGGCGGCATTTGGGCCATCGGTCTCACTAAACCACCACCGTAAGGCTGTTGTTTCGGCTCCTCTACGGTGGCTACCACTGGAGGAGTGGAACTCACGGTGGTAATGGTAAAAGTAGGAGGTTGTTGTTGCGGTTGTTGTGTAGCAAAAGTCTCCATGACTCGAGGTTTCTTCTTCTGATTTTGTTCTGCTTGATGCATCACAATGAAACTTCCCATCACCACCTGTCAAATTTTCAGATCTTTTAGAGAACTTCTATTTCAAACTCTTTTGTTGTTTCAACTCTTCTTAAGTGACAAAGGACTCAATTGTGCACCTGAACAGGACCAGCTGCTATAAGCATACCGGCAAGACCACCACCGATGATTTTACCATTAGGTCCGGCTAAAGAGATACTCATACCACCAGAACGACCTTTTGTTCCTCCGTTTTCAGTAGGCATAAAGGAACCCGTTAGGGACAGGATCTCAAATCGACCCTAACAAAAGATAAAAACATTTAACTTCAGAAACACAAATATATAAAGATAGCTTCAAAGTTATTTGATTCAGTGTTAATTTAGTTACCTCATATGTGAGAGTGCCACCTGAAGTTGTAGGTTGACGAAGAGTGACATTAGAGATGGAACCAGTTGCAGAGAGAATGCAGATAGCTCGAGATCCTTGTTGTGAATACGGCATAACCTTCATTGTTACATCCTGGTAAAAGCAAAAAAAAAAATCTCAAACAATGACAGAACAAAAATCCAGTATCAGAAGCTTCAATAGTTCGATTACAAGAACGTCGAGTCTTTAGAGAATTCATTACCTCACCGGCATTGACAGTGAATTGGTGGGTTGTAAAATTTGCACCCATGTAGTATGAGAGTCCAGGAGGAGCTGCTAAAAGAGATAAACAATAGAATTAGACTTAGCAAGTAATTAAATCAATTGTGAATGTAAAAAACCTCAAATACTCAAGCAGCTAACTTAATGATTCATAACAAAAGTTTAAGCTTAAGACCATACGCTGGTGTATTAGATCCATCAACTTAAAGGTGGAAACTTGCAAGAACATCTAAACCTCTTTTTAAACACACAGTAATTATAACAGAATTAAAGCAGGTAATAAGAAATTTGCTAACAACTTAATCTAGAAACCAATCTTCCAAGATAAAAGGAAGAGACAGAATCTGTGTCTCTTTTATTTTGTTTTTTTTAAAAAATTCTCCTTTTTATGTCTGTATTGTTTGGTCAGCATCATCAGATTCCCTTTCCCTGTCTCTAACTGGTCTGATAAGTGTAGCTTCTTCAGACAAAAGGGGTACCCAGCAATATCCAGTTATGTTGGTCCCACTTCCCAACATCTCAAAAAAATCCACATAAGAATTCCAAAATCAACAGATACCCCAAAACCCAGATCAGATCTCACTGAAACCAATGCAACAGTCAAAGATTTTTCATAATTTACCTGGGCTTTCGTAGTCAAGTTTGTGAGACTTTTTGACGAATCCAGCAGGCTGTGGCTGTTGCTGAGCTTTGCCTCGTTTCCAATTGGAATGGTGATAACTTCCAGACAATGGAATTGAAGATGAGATTGGAGTTGGAGAGAGAGCTGGTCTCGAAGCCCTAGGGTTTAGACTTCCATCTGGAGCGTATTTCCTCGGCCTTCCTCTCTTCTTTTTCGTCGGATCTGATCCCGTTGCTGCGGCTGAGGCTATGTCTGAGCCAGGAGTCACAGTGGCAGGAGTCGGAGGCGGAGGAGACACAACCGTCGTTGGTCCCACGAATTGGAGAAAGTTAGGGTTTTGTTGAACCTCTGTTCTTGAAACCAAAGCTTCATTCTCCTTACCTGTTATGACCCCACTTGGACTCATTCCACCTTTCTCCTCCATTTTCTTATACCCACAAAATTCTCAAAATTGTTTGACTCCTGAATTCACAAAAATCTGGTTTTTAAAACAAAAATTGAGCTTTTTTAATTTGAAGAAGCAAAGGTTTCACTTTTTTTTGGTATCAACTAAGAACCAAAAACAAAAACATATTACAAGTTGTATTAGAGATAAAAGGAGACAAAAGAGCTCAAAGGGATCAAAGATCAAAGCACAGAAATTTGATTTGCAGTGTTTAGATTTGCTTTTCTTACTTTTTGTTCAACAATTCTGCAGCTGAAAACCACCAACACTGTAGCAGAGAAATGCCAGAGCTCTTTCAATGGAAATTAAACCTTAATCTCAACGGATATTAGCAAGTAAAAATCCCCCAACAAATTACATGCAATATCCCCAAAAAAAAAAATTCCACAAGAGAAAGAGGATAAATTTTCTCCTAGAAGAATGAATATAGGGTTTTTGCAAAGTAAAAAAAAAGGCACCTAAATAAAATAAATGGAAAATTTTCAGGAAAAGAAATGATAATATATAAAATAAAATATCATGTAGACAGTTGTATTATTTAATACGAATATTAAGGATTTAATTAGTTCAAAATCGATATAATAATTACAAAAATCAAAGTATTGATTTTGGTTTAGGAAAAGATCCACGTCCGTCTTGGAAATTTAATATTTCTAATTAAATAAAGAAAATAATGAGAAAAAAAAAATTAAAGTGAAATTTCGAAAAAAGAAGACAAAAATAAAAGAATACGAACTTCTGACAATCTCCTTTGTCTTTTTCCAGTTAATCACTTTTGAAGTTACGTTGACCAAAGAAAACTGCTTTGAAAATCTACTAAGACCAATTAATTTCCAAGCTTAGCTACAATTTAATTTAATTACTTGAAGAACTAAAATCACTAAGCGTCAAAGTTGATTGTATATGAATTCTACAAAAAAAAAAAGGTCTAATTACTGTAGATTGTGATGACTCCAAAGTTTTTAAAAAGCTGATAGGAAAAAATTGACATTGATTTTTGGGACAAATACATTGGTCGGTCAAAGTCAAAACTTTTCTTTCCGCAACATAATCGGTGTACACACTTGGATCCTGAATTTGACAGATCATAAATACAAATGAATACACAAATCATTGGATAATTCAGATTGATATCTTTTAAAACTACCTCATTGAATAATATGTGAAGAAACTGTGTGTGTCTCTCTCTCTGATACTTTGTTTCTATGGCTGCAAAACCCAAATAGACCCCATTGAAGAAGAACAATACTTATAAAGAATCTTTTATGTGTGTGTAAAAGAAAGAAAACAATTAGTACCTGATAAAGGTGAAGTAATCACACTGTTTTTTCTAAGTCATCTATGCTGAATCTTTCAGCCATAGCGTGATTGAGGAGTAATAGATTTTGCTGAGCGAGGCAAATCAGTTCGAGGTGATGATGCAAACCTCTTGTTCTTTAATACTTTAAGACCCTTTTTGGCGCTTTGAGGCTTCGTAACACTTGTTTTGTCTTGCTCTGATGTTGTCACTTGAACCTGAAGTTTTTTCAGATCCTAAAAACACCAAGTTTAGTTCTGGGTGAGTCTTAAATGAATAGAAGATTGATGTAAAGGAGTTGTAGATTATTACTTACCCTTTTTCTGCGACGTTCTTCTTCTTTCTCTTCTCTCAGTTCTATATATTCTTCAAGCATCGAAATTAAACGATTCTGAATCAAGGAAATGGACAAAAAACCATGAAGTTTGATAAGAGAAACCAGAAGAAGAGAGGGGTTTTGTTTGAGGGAAGAAGATCATACACCATCAAAAAGAAACTCAGCTTCTTTCTCTGATTCCCAAATTGTAATCTTGGTAAGTAATGATTCAACCATAGCTACGATCAATGAAAAAGATTTTCAGTAAGATAAAAGTGCACAAAGATAACAATCAGAGAACTTTTTGGGATCCTCCATATGAAACCTGGAAGTTTATTAACGAGTGAGCGAGCTTTCTCTGCACGTTTGAGGACTAAATGAGATCCTTTTCCAGCGTTGTATCGATTTTCATCCTATACAAACAAATTTTTTGTAAAAATCAGTAACCACAAAATGTAAAAACTGAATCTTTTATGGACAAACCTGATTGTAGTCTTCAAGCCAATTCTCTTCCTCACAAGCATTTAACCATTTCTCTGTTTTTTCAAGAATCTCTTTTCTACTTAGAGCTTCCTCTTTCACTTTCCCAGCTCGATTTTCGATATGCTCTAGTATGTATTCAGGGTTCACATCTCCTGATTCAATGGCTTTAATTACATTCTCAACCTCGATATCTTGCTCTTCAAGAACAATGTGTGTTCTTCTGCATATCTCTTCAAGCTCTAGTCTTTTCTTTACAACAAGTTCTTTCATTTTGCTCCATTTCAACTCCTCCAACCGACACAATTCTGCTTTAACCTTTAAACATTGAGAAATTCATCAGTGAACATAGATCTTAAATAATAATTGATTTAAAGTTGTTTTGAAAGTACCTCTTGTAGCAAATCTAAAGAAAGACTATTAGGTTTAGTTATTTCAGAATCAGTAGCAGCTATATTACATGAAACATTCAAGAACTTTTGTTGTTCTTCCGCTGGTGTATCCATTAAATTCCAATACTCAAGCATCGTCGTCGCAAGATCTTGGAGCTGCAGTCAGTAGAAAACTTTATATGTATAAAAGAACAAAGAGAAAAGTTGTTGAGATTACGAAATCGTTTAGAAGATTGAACTGACTTCTTGCATTCTTTGTATCTTTGTTTCATGCCATTGTTTTACTGATGAAGATAACTTATTAAGTGTATCATTACTTATACTCCTCGAACCTTCAGATTCTACTAAACTTGGGTGAATCTTGATAACAGTTTCTGGAAAATTCAAACCGAGAACAGAACAGAGCGATTCGAGTGTCCGTAGATGATCTTGAATCTGTTTCATCCGGTTTCTCTGAGCCAAAACCAGTAAGAAATTATTAGTTGACTTATTGATCACGAAATGAAATCAAATATAAGGTAATTTGCAATGTTTGAAGAAAACCTTCTGTTCTTGAAGTGTGTAAAGCTCTCTGTGTAATTGTTCAAGCTTTCTAAGAGATAGATCAGATTCATCATTCGAAAAATCAGATGAACAAGGCTCTGCAGATTCTCCATTAATCTCATCTCTTACACATCTTATATCTTCAATCACTTGAATAAACTGATTCTTCCTCTCTGACTTTCTCTTTTCCATATCGTCAAGTTTCTGAAGAATCTTTCCTAGCTCTTCTTTCAAGCTTCTCCCACTTTGTTGATCAGATTGATGTTGTCTTCCAATTATCGGTGGCTCTTCCATTGCAGAACATATAGCAATAACTCTTGCTTCTGAATCTGCAATCTCTTGTCTTAACTGAATCCTCTCTTCTTTAACCTTGTTTATTTTCTTACCATACACTTCTCGACATTCGTCTTCGATCTCAATCAAAATCTTCTCTCTATCGGTCTCAGATTTTCCAACCTCGTCCCATATAATCTGCAATCAAAAACAGAATCACATCGTTATAAACACTGTTTTTGTTTTTGTTTTTGTTTTTTAGTACCCTTTGCTTGGAGTTGAAGCTATCACAAACCTCAAGTTCTTGCAGAAGAGATGCACAAGTTGATTCGATTTGAGTTGTAGACATTTTTGTATCTCCAAACTCTGCAAATACATTCAAAATTCTACCACATCGTCATCTTATTCAATCTATGGTCGTTTTTCACAATAGATTGTTTGTTTTGTTGTCTTCCGTTATATTCTCAAACGATAACAAATTCTGAAACTTTCAATCTTGGAAACACACATAAATTTAAAAACTTTAGGGCAACATTCATCTTAATTGCTGAAACTGAAAATCCTTAATATTCTATCGAATTTTCCTAGAAAATGGACGAGATTTACCTCGTTAAAGAAAAAATCAATCCAGGCAAGAGAGAGAGACTTCTGTTGAAGGAAAACAACTACCGTTGAGAAAACATTTCTTTTGTATATTTATTTTTCGACCCCTTATCTTTTCAATCTAATATAAAAGCCCTTTCATGTTTTAGTTAATACATTTACAATGGTCAACCTAACATACATACCAATTACATGGTCAATATAGACATAAAATCAAAACTTTATTTTATTTCTAAAATATAAATTTTAAATCGTAAAAATCTTTTTTTTGAACTAACTTATAGTAACTAACAACTTAAAATTTGAGAAAAATGTCAATTTAATCTTGAACATTCTAAAAATGGTTGATTAAACTTTAAATTTTGGATATGGTTGATTTAAACTTCAATTTTTTTATTAATTTTGAAAAGCTCTCAACTTTGCGTTGATTCCTCTTGTTAATCTCAAATTGAACCTCTCATTAATCCCAAATTAAAATTTTCTTTAAATTCGGTTTGAAGTTTCGAATACAACATTTCAAACCGACGAATTCGAGGTCATTATTGAAAGAAAGGGAAAATTAATCTTGATTTTCTTTGAAAGGAAGATAAAAACTGAATAAGACTTTCAAAATTAATTTGGATTTCAAATTTAGAGAAAATTTTGATTTGGGATTAACGAGAGATTCAATTTGCTGAGTCAATGTAAAATTGAGGGTTATTCAAAAATCAACAAAAAATTGAAGGTTAAATTAATTACATCCAAAATTCAAAGTTTAGTTAACTATTTTCGAAAAATTAAAAGTAAAATTGACATTTTTCCCAAATTTTAAGTCGTTAGTTATCATAACTTAGTTAAAAAAATATTTTTACGATAACTTTTTCTAGTATTTATTTTATATCTACTGACAAAAAAAATCAATGTAAGAGTTTGGTACCTGACTAATAGTAACTAATATCCTAAATAATGAATACATATTATAATGTAAAAATGGGTGTTATGGTTACAAAAATAAAAGCCGGGTATGTTTTGTGCATATTCAAAACTAAAGAACCAAACTGAAAATAAATAAATAAATAAACAAAATTGTGAGCTGTACATCAGAAGTCGTTTTAAATCCGCGCCAACTGAATTTAGGCCGTTACTTCTCTCTCCCCCTTTCTCTCTCTTCTTCATTCCTTATTTTCTGGAGAAATTTTCCAGAGATTTGATTCTTCGTGGAGGAAGAGAGAGGGAGAGAAAAGGAGATCACCGATTCGGTTGATGCTAAACTCTCCACTCGATTCCTTCGTCTGTGATTGAATTCTCGTGGAATCGATAATGATCCTGGAATCAATAGCTCGAGAAGAAGATTTCCAATTCGATATTGATTTCGAATTCGACGCACCTAAGTTCTACGATTTCTCTAGACCAGAGCTTGATTCTGAGACAGAAGAAATCAAGACCTGGTTTCAATTCTCTGGAAACTATCCTCCTTCGCGTAAGACTCGCACTCAAATTTCTCCTTTTACATCCATATTATTGGAAAAAAGTTCTATTTTTTACATTTTCTCTTCTGAGTCTGTTGAATTGTTTGTCTGATAGCTTTTAGCCCAAAGTTCAATTGGAACTTTGAGCCAATTGAGCCAGTCACCATCTCAGAATCTAAGCCTGTCGAAATCTCAATAAAATCTGTGGATACCGGTTTCGATCCCAAAGATAAATACAATGGTAATGGTTCATTTTGAAATCGAAAATCGTGGTTGTTGCTTCATTTCAATTTTCTGAAGAGCTTTGTTTATTTGTTGTCTTGTTCAGGGTTTATATATTACAACCAAACCGTTAAAGATGTGTCCAAGACAGTTTCAAAATCTAAAACCAAAACAAGGAGCTCAACTTTAACAAGACCTACGGCTTCTTTGCTTGCAAGACAGAACAAACCATTAGACATTTACTCTGTTCAACTTTTGACAAGGTTATATTAAATAATGAGAAAATAATCATTTCTGAAATTTGCATTTCTTTTGTTGGCTTTTAACTGGTTTTCAATGTTTCAGATGTCAGAGATCATTAGCCAAGTTTGGTGATAACTTATCTCCGATCTTAGCCTCTAAGTTACAAAACCATGACAGGCAAAGGCAAAAAGGGGAAGCTAAGGTGTGTATGGACTTTGAGTTTGCTAATACTAGAAATCTTTATGCTGATAGTTCAAATGTGTCATTTTAAACCTTTTGTTTTATATTTCTAGGTGGCTCATGTTAGTAGAAGATCCAAACTTACTGTTCCAAAAGAACCTAATCTCAGAACTGCAGAAAGATCTGAAAGGCACAGGTAAGACTCTATTTTCAGAATGTTTGTTTGTTGGCTTTCGTATAACATGGTTTAAAAATGATTCTTAAAACGCTTTGTCTTGAGAGAGTTTTCAGGTCTAAGGTTAATTCAGAAACCGAGCAGAATGCAAAATCAAGTTCTAAAAGGCACACTAGGAACAAATATGTACTTATTCTCTTTTTGTCTTTCAATCTCAGTTTCTTCATTACGACATCTCAGTAGCTTATCTTTTGGATTCCTTGCAGACAAATCTGGAAACTTCTCTAACATCTTTGCCTAAAACTAAAACGCCACGATCCCAAGATCTTCAGGTATTGTTAATTTTGCTATAGTATTTTTATCCTCTCCCATCAATTAACAGCATTTTCTGCATCAGGCATTTCGTTTCAGAACATCACTGAGAGCAAAGGAACGCAATGTTAATGTAAGTCTTCAATTCTTTGTTTAGCAGAAAATTTGAAGTCTCACTGTTCTTCTTTGTCGATTCTTCACCTCCATTTTCATATTGCAGGCTAAAATTGATGCCACACAAGAGAATGATGCTACTAACTCCAAAACGTTAGTATGGTTTCTCTGAAACTCCATGAATCAACCTTTCCTAATAAAACGTTCTCGCACATATTTTCTTGCAGGCTAAAGCCAATTGGTTCCTCAAAGAATAGACTAGTCAATGGGAATCACAGCAGAATGATAAATTGCCAAGTGTATGAATCTAAACCTATCCCTTTAGACCCAAAGGTAATTATAGTATTTTTAAAAATTCATGGAAAGGGTCTCTCATTTCTATACTTATCTAACTCCAAAATCTTCCTCTTGTTGACAGAGATCAAGCACAAAAGAACTCGGTGAAGCAACCAGAATCAAGTATGTAACTCAGAGCTCCTGCAGGGCTGATATTAACAGGTAACTAACTACAATGCAACCTACTTTAATCTGTTCAAAGCTTCAAAAGCATATGTCATAATAGATATCTTAATGAACAGGGGCCTGGATTTATGTCGGAAATTTGATCCACAGGAAGTTGTAGCGAACTTAATCACTGCTTAATCTCCACCTTGAAAGTTGTTCTTATCATGTTTATACGTATACACACAAATTCCTATATGTAATATACATAAACGTGTATACTTGTTTAGATATAAATAGAGAGATATTTATGACTTTTTTTGCTGTGGGGACAATGTAAATAAGCCTTTAACACAGAAGACCAAAGACTTCAACGAACTCGTGAACATGTTCTCTGGGAGAACACAAACATTAATTTCACATATCCCTTTTTCATATAACCTTTGTTCTGGTCATAAATGCTTCTCACAACTATTTCGTTGCCCAGAATACCCCTTGTACAACTAGTCTAGTACCCTAAATTCACTATGAAAGAACATCCCTTCCAATCAGCAACCATAAGACAGAAGTCACAACACAAAACCCTAGTGGAATTTCCTTTTAAGTCTGAAATCTTATATGCTACTACTGGAGATAACTTCTCGGAAATGAACAAACCATTGTGATGCTTCTCCCTCACGATTCCTGACTTCACTCTCTTGCCGCGGCTCTTTTGTTGATGGATCAAGTGAAGGCAGCTTCTTTGCTACGTGCAGAGATGGAAGCAGAGAGAGCAGAACTCTAGAGACTTCAAGCATTGTAGGTCTCTCTAAATGGTTTCGCTTTGTGCATAACAGAGCCAGTTGAAACGTCTTCCTAATATGTCCCATGTCTGTACAAGTCACACTAACCTCTGGATCAACTGCTTCCATCACAGTATTATCATCAGCCTTTGACAATATCTGCAACGACATAAGAAAGATTTAACACTTTTTAACGGTTCAAGGATCATATATCTATCTTCTAAGCGTTTCTTCATTCATTTACCAGTTGATGCAAGTTAGCTTCGTTATCCACTGCTTTTTTCCCAGTTAGAAGCTCGAGAAGAACAATCCCAAAGCTATAAATATCAGATTTCTCATTGAGACGCGAAGTACATGCATACTCTGGGTCAATATAACCAATTGTTCCCAAAACATAAGTCGAAGCATGAGTTTTACTCGCTGGTATGCTCTTAGCAATTCCGAAATCTGATAAATGCGCTCCAAAATTCTCATCAAGAAGAATATTTGATGACTTGATGTCACGATGGATGATCCGAGGAGTACAATCGTGGTGAAGATAGGCGAGTCCTTGCGCAGCTCCAACAGCTATCTTCAACCTCGTCTCCCAATCAAGCTTCACTTTTTTCAATGACCCTACTTCACAGAAGAGAAATTAAAAGTTTTTATTCTGGAAATCGTTCTTTCACATATTGTACCAAAAAGGTAAGAAACACTAACCATGAAGAAGATCCCAAAGAGATCCATTTTCCATGTACTCGTAGAAAAGAAGGTTGCCAATAGGAGACAAGGCGTATCCATGCAAGCTGACTATGTTTCTGTGCCTGATTCTCCCTATGGTCTCGAGTTCTGTCTCAAATTCCCGCAAGTTGTGTGTGTACTGATTGTAGAGTCGCTTAATGGCTATAGGTCGGTAACTTTTCAATGCGCATTTGTATACCGTGC
>JAKUCM010008504.1:0-23626 GCA_023374145.1 Lepidium sativum | reverse complement strand
TATTCCAGGCTGAGCACAACATTCTTATGCCCCCATTTCAAAAGAATTGCCAGGGTCGAATGCTCAAAAAATCGAACAAAACATCAAAAGGGAACTGTAGCTCTTCCTAGCCAAAAACCAAGACGCCTTATGATATACGACTCTTATATACATATCAGGCTACCAGAAACACAAAAACAGAAGGAATGCACAAGTTTGACATCGGAATTCAGAATACAGTTCCAGATAACATAAGTAAATGGGGAAGTATGTACTTCTGCACTAAAGTCACAGAACTACAATAGTTGCATCACAAGCAAAACAATAATGCAGCCTCACCACAAAACTTATCTAAATTACTAATATATAAGATATATTTTCTCAACAGTTAGAGAAGAGAACAACAAACCTCAGGAGGGTAGGTGAACAATATTGCATTCTTCTCCTTAGTGTACAGAATCAGCTGCAGCACCCCATTCAGCACTACATACGTACCATAGTCAAGGACCAAACATCGTATTCATAAATATACCAATACAGAACAGCTTTGGAGACAATGAGGTTCCCAAGAAGTTGAGCCACATTACAGCTATTTAAAAGCTACAAACATCTATGATTCAAATTGCAATTTGACCTCAATTTCATCTTAGCCTTATAAAACGTAACTACTAGGTCAGGAGAATAAAATGGGTATCAAGCACAAAGAACCAATCGAATTCGACAAAATAAGGATATAATGCGATGCATCCAATCAAAAAGTCCCTGTTCTCAGGGAATTTCTTGTTGTAGAACTGGGCAACAAGAGCAACGACGATGATAATCGTTCCCAGAATCAACTTAAGGTTGCTCAACCTTACATCCTCCTTGTAGCCGCGGCTCGTAACGATCTACGCATCAAAAGAGGACAAAAGATATATCATAAAAACTCACAGATCAGACGAATATGGAGAAATCATAAAGAGAATTCTCACTTCAGAGACGGACTCGTCGAGAACGTGCTTGATGGAGTTATGATCCAACAGATTTGCCTTCTTAGCATTCTTGTTCGTCGATTCTGTCTTTTTCTCTTCCATGGCTAACAGATCGGATCCGAAATATATCAGATCTCTAAGGTTCAGCGAAAATTCGAACGCAGAGTATGGAAATTTCACGAGCGCAGAGACTAGAAGGACTGATGTTTTTGGTTCGAGGAGGAGGAAGACGATATGTTGGATGGATTTGGAAAACGTTTCAAGAGACTCAAAACTAGCTCACTACGACGTCGTTTCAAGGATAAGTTTTATTGGGCCTTCCTGGGCTTCAAAAGGATCGCACTTTATTTCAATTAGTCAACTATAGCATTTATATTATTTTGTCAAATAATTAAATGCTTCAGATTTCTTTCTATTACACCATTTATGTTGACATTTAAGGTTAATTATATTGTTGTTTATAGAGATTAATTTTTGTAGTAGAAATATTTGTTGTAGTTTGAATGAAAAGAATCACAGAATGATACCCTCAATAGCACTTAGCCAAATATAGTTGAGACTTCATACAAATAAGAGTCCAGGAATCTTAAGAAAATACAATAATCAATTTTAATCATTAGGAAATGCACGACAATCCCAATAATCTAATAACAAATCACTGAAATTATTGGCAACTTTAATCTATATTTTATTTTTCAATCTTGTTTCTAAATGCTAGTTTTATGCGTTCAAGCAGACTTGACTTTGCTAGATGTCGAGCTTGAGAGTAACAACTTAGCTCCCTTCACAAGCTCTTCCTTGATCATGAACAGAACTGCAGCAGCCAAAACGCTTTGCACTATCTTTGTACTCATCCCTTTGTAAAACCCGTAAAGCCCTTCATATCGAATCATTTTCAGAATCGCGTCCAGTGTTCCTGTGATTCAAAACCAACACCAGTTTGTGAATTGAGAGACTTGTTTTTTGGGGATTTTCATGATCTTATTATTACAAGACGGAAAACCTTTGTAGTGATGTCTTTTGTCCACTGTAGTGGCCTGTTTGGCTTGTAGTCGGGACTTTACAACCAAGAGAGGATAAGTTGTGACTGTAGCTCCAAGTTTAGCCACAGCTCCAAGAAGAAATGTCTATGGAAAAAATAGAAAGAGCAATCATTTGAGAGCACAAAACATCTTACTTGAAAGAAACAGATGCAAATCATTAGAGTGCGAACCTCCAATGCGGTTATACTGCTGCTATCCTTTAAGGCACGCTTTTTCTTCAGCTTTGTTAACATTGTCTCGTACAACATAAATTGCATTGATGGATTACTTACCTGTCCGGTTGTAAGAAAAACACATATAACTATCAAATGTACCAGCATAAGAGACGCTTCAAAATCATAAGCTAGCGTACCATGATCAATGTTGGAATTACACCTTTCCAGAACCCAGTCACTCCAGCTTCATCGTAAACCTCTCGAATCTGAAAAATTGTTCAACATATATCAAAGTAAATGTCCTGATATTATCTTCAGAAACTTCTGGAGTTTGAAATAAGTTTCAAAAGCCATAGTTGTTCATCAAAATTTGATCTTATCCAACTATTTAGTTTGTAAATACGGGAAGCAGTCTCATATACCGTATTGAAAGTACCATATGGACGCGGCTCAACTGCAACCACAGCTTCTGCATCAGAAGAAGGTGACCCGGAGGCAGATGTTTGATCTTTTCTCATTTTTCTGTGGGTCTGCATTGTATATAAGTATTCAAGAAATACTAAAAGAAGGAATACGAATGAAGATAAGAAAACTCATACATTCAATACTAAATGTAAAACTGAAACTACCAAGGACAAAAGAAAAATGAATAAAAATACATAGAAAATGACTGGACAGTCTAAGGCAGCACTTTACGGTGGTGTATATGAAGCCATTTATACCTGCATGCGAGTAACAATCACCCAAATTGGATTCGTCATAAGAACATTAACCGATCTGCACACACAGAGAGCTGTCAAGTTTTAGATGAGATAGAAGAATCGATAGAGAAAAAGTTAGACTAATGAACTATGCATGCCACCAAAGTTTACAATCAAACAGCAAAACAGCTATGAAAGTATCTAGGATCAAACAGTAAAAGTTAGACCATCCACCCAGACACTCCATTAAACAAGTAACACTTTAGGAGCATAAGATGAAAGCAATTAGCAATGTGAACATGGCGTGCCTGCTCTCACAGCCTACAGTCCAGGGAGCCAATGAGAGGATTATGAGAAACAAGTGAAGCACCTAAAAGCTATGTTGAATTTAAACTATTAAACCCAATTCTATACTGCATTGCTAACTAATGGTAATCGCAATGTAACATGCCAAAAACTGGCATATAGAAAACACACATAAAGGAACGTTGTTTTACCCAGCAAAGGCAGCCACTAAAAGTGAAGAAAGCATCCCAACTGACCCGTCACCCAACCCTTTCTTCTTTCGTGAAAGAGCTGTAGCTTCAGCTTGATTCCTAAACACTTGGTAGAAGTAGTAGTACACACCCTGTTTTATCCAGAAGGAGAGACTAAAGAAATCAACAGGCTTACCACTTTCTAACATATTCTAAACTTTACACTACAAATGGCGAACAGATATGGATTTTTAAGTTGAAATTATACACAAGTGAGAGAATATACAGAGAGGATATACCTGTGATGCTGCCGTTCCAACGAGAGACGGTGCCAATCCTCCGTATAATCGCTCCCATCCTTCTTGTTTGACAACCTTCAATACAAATCAAAGCAATTCAATATCATGTCATACAAAAGTAAGAGAACAAAGATTCCACTAGTTCAGCAAAATTAAATACTCATAAAACCATCTCAAAACAACTACATCAATCTTCCTTTGATCCTGAAATTGAAAGAAAGAGAGAGACGAAAAACCTGGCACATGTGTTCAATAGTTCCAAGTTTCTTCTTCTCCCTCTTCAGATCCCGCTCCGTCTGTTGTCGCGTATTTACCTAATTCAAACCAACACAATCGTTTCAAAACAAGACGAAGATCATCGGAACGCAGAAAAGGGTAAATTGCTGGGAAAAGAATCGAACAGTCTGGAGAGGATAAGTGAGAAGCTGAGCAATGATCCCTCCACCAGCTCCAGCCAATCCATTGATCAGAGCGTCGGACATGATTCCAGTCTTTCAACACAGAAATTATGAGCCAAAACAGCGAAAAAAAAAAACGAAATCGCTAATCATACGACAAAGCCGAAGATATTCAAATCACCTCGGGTTCTTCAAATATAAGAGAAGAATTGAAATCGTGGCAAATACTTCCGATCAACGGAGAGAATCACAGAAGCTTAAGAGACTATTGTTAATGGCGTCTGTAGGTGGAGCTTCTTCTCCATCCCCGAAGGAGTTTTGAGATATTTATCTTTTTTCTCTTACCTTATTTTGGTTTCAGAGGTTCGTTCATTTAGAAGGAAATCGCGCATGATGATTGACTTCCGTTGAGGAGTGTATTGGACGAAATGAGTATTGATCTGAAATACCCCTAACAGTTGTGAGTAATTTGACTGATTTACCCCTACTAGTTGAGTCCCAATAGAAGTTGGATAAGGCCCTTTTTTCTTGAATTGCGTGTTCGGTCCGAACGATGTGTGAGAGACGCTTTGCATATGATTTATTTCCAATAATAGGTGATGGTTTATCTTTATAAAAAGTTGGCTACATTTTAGTTTTAGTTTTGCATTTGAATGCAATGAAAAACCTTATATAAAATTTTAAAGGATCTGTTATTCTGATAGGTTTATATGAAGAAATTGGATACCTAGACAATTAGATATAGCACTAATTGTTTGTTTGATGGTGGTTTGTTAAAGTGCCAAAATATCTCACATTATAAAAGAACAGACTCGTGTTTTGATATGTGCAAGAAGTACTTTTGCACATAGTCCATCTAATTTTAAGTCCAAAAATAATAAAATTTAAGATCATTTTTTACATATAAATTTTTTGTAGAGCCTATTTAGCATCAAATATAGGGTTATTTTTCACTATAGCACAAGGCACCCTATACTATTGGGTCGGGCCTGAAAAATATTAAAAGTTTGTTGGACAATATATAAATATGTGAATCTTTCTTTATTGAACAAATTTCTGAGAATGAATTAGGTACATAATATGATATTAGAATTTGACCCAATTTTAAGTGAATGTCCAATCTCACAAATTTCACATTTTTTAGATGTTTAGTCTTGAGTGTGAAATAGTGTTAGAGTGTTAAAATGTTTTACATTGGAAAAATCAAAAAAAAAATGGGACTATATAAATATATGACAATCTGTTTCGTCTGAGCTAGCTTTTGGGAATAAGTCAAATTCATTCTAGTATAGTTTAGGTAAATTTAAAGCCATTATACTGTCTTGAAATACTTGTTTTTTGTGAGTAGAGAAAAGTCATAAAATACGAAATATACTTATTCATTAGGAATTGGCGATGGTAGTGAGAAGGAAAACAATTACAAAGTGAAAGCTTGCACAAACGAAAATGATAAACACGAAACAAAGGTTGTGACAACTAACGCGTGAAGTTATATGTATTCCTCAACAAAGGTTTAATTTGTACAATGTAAATTCAACTAACACTGAGAATTTTTATATCTACCAAATAAAAACAAATGCTACCGAGTATCGTAAGGTCAAACTCGAGAATTTGGACACCGGAGATATTTTGTAACCATTGGTCTTGGTCTCGAAACTGGTTAAGGTTATTACTTATTATTCTGAAGTTTTTTTTTTTGGTTTAAAAAAAAGAAGATATTTTAGAATATCTCATATGGTTATGAATCAATTTCACTGTATTTGCTTCTTCATCTCTCTCTCTCTCTTTCATGCCTAGCTTAATATTCGAACCCAACAAGTGTTGCACTATAATGTACCTTCACTGACCAGCTGAGCTACGAAAGCTAGGCAACCAAAAAAGAGGATCTATTAATATTTATGTTAAATTTAATTTTAAAATATTCTTTTTACGAGAAAATAATTGTTTTCTAATATAGCTGTGTTTTTGTTTCTATTTTTAAAATATTAAATTGAATCTGATCAAATATTTTTTTGTCCACGAAAAATTATATTAGATCACAACTGGTTGACCCAATAACTAAATTTCTATATAATATAGATGGAGAATCTCAATTCATGGTTGTGCAAATGAGCTGTCTTACGTAGATTTACCTTCTGCCACTAGATTAAAAGTCATTTGCATCTGATCACATATTAGATATATAAAAAACCAATATTCATAATTGAATAAAATTATAGATACGGTTTATCAAACAGAAACAAACATAGTAATTTTAATTAGAGTTGTTAATTTTGTTTTTAAGTTTGTTTTTTACAAATCAAACTGAAAGAAATGAAGAAAAACTTGGAACTCATATGTAGTTTTGTAAGCAATGTGTAACATTTTATGGGGTCAACTTACACAGTTACAGACTTACAGAAGTTACAGTACAATAATATTACATCATTAATAACTTTTTAACACAAACAAAATAAAATAAAAACAGATAGAAACCGTTAACGTTATTTCCTCAACTCCGTTAGTTTTTAAACACATATCGCATAAATTCGTCGTCAGATTCAATCCCAGCCATCGTCTCCGGCGATAAAACCACTTCCAAATCCACAGTCCCATTTCCTTCCTTCCCCGGAAACGCCGAAATCTTCCCGTCAAACTTGTTCGATCGTCCACTTCTAACCGCTACTGGCCTTCCCCATCCGAAATCATTATCGTACATTGGAAATCTCGGCGAGCTTCCCATCGTAATCGAAGCTCCGTCAACATTCCCGAGAGGAAAAACCCTAGGATTCGCCTCCCAATCCGCCACAACACTTCGAATCTTCCCGTTTTGATGAGCCGCTACACTCTGATTCAACTGATCGGCGCACCACCGGAGATCACGAGATAAGACATCTCCCGCCGTCGCAAACGTCGGAACGCTCTGAATCGCGTTTCCGAAGTATTCCGGATTCAGCTTAGGACTCAATCGGTGACGACAATTCACAGCCATACGAAACGTCGTCGTTTTAGAACTCGGTAGCTTTCTCGCTCGAGTAATCGCACGCCATAATAACGCGCAAAGAGATTGAAACGACGAGATCTCAACCGCAACGGTTTTTCGAAACAGCCTCGTTCTTACCAAGTAAACTCTCCAACATTTCCGTTAACTTACCGTTCTCTTTTCCGTTAAGTTTATCATTGCTTTGCTTCCCCAACAACTCAACACCGTTAATCTCACCGTTATCAACCGGTAACCATTTCTTCTTGTTAACCGCCGCTTTAAGCTCCAGAATCGATTCTCTACTGAAACTGAAAATCGTTCCCGTAACGGCTCGTTGACGTTAAACGTCACCTTGGGCCCACCTGGAGGGACTTTGAGCACAGCTTGTGAGATTAGCACAGACTCCCGCGTAAAATCAGGCTGACGTGTCACATTCTTAACTCCTCTTGACATCTCCGCGAAAGTATTAATGAAATGCCACAGCGATGTTCCGTCAGTAACGGCGTGGTTAACGGAGCATCCGATGAAAACTCCGTCAGCTAATTCCGTCACTTGAACGGCGAGGATTGGTCTGTTATGTCCCTCGTAGCTCACAGCTCTGTCATAAGTGAAAAACTCCTTAACAACATCAGGTACATCGATTCCAGCCAGAACATCAGTCATATGAACGGAATTCGCGACGGCGAAAACGAAATCGGCGCCGGCGTCGTTACAGGAAAGGAAAACATGACCGTCGTCGGAAGTTGAGAGACGTCCGGCGAGAGGAGGAAAAGTGAGAGAGAGTGAGAGAAAAGAGAGTGTTTGAGATGAGAAAGAAGCTCTTGTGGAGGAAGATGAGGACGATTAAAGAGACAACCTTTCTGAATGTAGTGACAAGAGAGCATAGGAAGATCGGAGACGGAGAGTTTAAGGTCAACGAGAGTTGACTTTTGATTTGGGAAGACTTTGCTTCTTGAGATTACAGTTACAGAGTTCTCCAAAGAAGGGCATTTTTTGTTTGTTGGTTTCTCTGTAAGCTCTCTCAAGATGATTTTGTGTGTGTGGTGATGGGAGTGTGAAACTGTGAATGATGATTTAGGAGAATGAGAGAGATGATATATTTATAGTGAAGGGAGAAAGAGAGAAGAAGAGGTTCATGAATCAGATGATGATGTGGATAAACATTTATTTGGCTTAACTCATCTTTTTTAATTTTTAATTATAAAATTGAGCTCTTTTAACAACTTGTCACTTGTACTTTGGAAAAGTGTTTTTTTTTTCCTGAATTTGTCTATTAATATGATCTTTGTGTTTTTGTTTTGTATGTCTATAAGTGTAGTGCAACGCATGAAAGTAAAGTTGATTAGAGTGTATAAACACGTTTTATATATCTCTGGTGACGACTATTATAAATATCTAAGAGGAAAAAAAACACACAAAGATTATAGGTTTTACTCAATATTCTCAAAATTTAAAGAATAATTTCTTGTCAAAATGAATATAACTCAATTATCTCAGATTTATTTCAACTTTTTGTTAACAATTTAATCAGTAAATTAATAAAATTTGATCCATAATCCAAAATTTTAATTGTACCAAATGAGATTCAAATTTACAACATATTATATAGGTAAATCAAATATAAGACAACGGGATCATATGTTTTTTAACGATACATTACAATTTCAAATATATAAATTAAGAATTAATTTTGTTTTTCTATAAAAATCAACTAAATAAAATAATACTAAAATTTTCTGATTTGTTAGTAAACATAAATAAGTATAAAATATTAAATAGTACTCTTTTTATGGTATCTTCTCATAAAAATATCTATATAATTTTGATTTTACAAAAGCTATCCTTCACTAATAAAAAAATGAAAATACTTTCAAAAATATTTTTGTATGAAATTATTTTTTTATAAATTTATTTTTTATTTTGAAAAAATTATAAGATATTTAACAAAATTTTATAAATAATTTATTTATAAATCATCTTATAAATTATATAAAATTGATTTATAAGTTATCTTACAAAATTTTATTAAAGACTGATTTTTTAATTATATTTTTGTGTTTTACTTAATTTTGTAATGTTGTATAGGTGTTTTATAAATTTTATATATTTTTGTTATAAAACCATATAAAAATTTTATAAAATCGAAAACTTGAAAAGTTTTCAACCTTATCTATGATATATCTTATAAAATTACATAAAAATCAGATTATTAATTATCTACTAAACCATATAAATACATTATTTTGAATTTATAAGTCACAATTATTTTCGCAAATAGCATCTAGCCTAATAG
Organism: Lepidium sativum; assembly: GCA_023374145.1. NCBI lineage: Eukaryota > Viridiplantae > Streptophyta > Magnoliopsida > Brassicales > Brassicaceae > Lepidium > Lepidium sativum. Next base: position 14,349 of record JAKUCM010008504.1, on the reverse strand, counting down.
CAGGCGGTAAATTTACTTAAGGCAGCACATTTTCATAACTCGGGATCGAGTCTTCCTGCATACATTATGTAGGAATTTGGCTATTGAATCGGCCAGTTGTGACCCAATATAATCTGCCGTTGACAAAAAAAAAGTCACAATTATTATTAGTGAGTTTAAACATTAAATGAATCTATTAAAGTAATATTTGAATTAATTTACAATTTTTAATCATTTTCATGGATTGTTAAAATTTATAATTTATCTTATTAAAGCTAATAAATTTACTTATTTCTTGAATTTATGTATATGTATTTAGTTTTTTTTGTATAATTTTTACTTGATTTACAGAATTTTGATCACTGCATTTAATTAGGATTTGTTTTTTTCAAAATATTTTATTTAAAAAAATTTAATAAATAATTATTTAATTTATTTTTATAAGATTTTATAAAATAAACTTATAAAAACTATTTATAAATTTTTATAAGATTTTTTAAATAAAATTTATAAGTATTAAAATTGAATTTTGAAATAAAAAATATTTGTAAAAAATATATCAAAAAAACAAAAAATAATAATACCAAAATAGTTTAGTTATTTTTTATAACGAAAGACATTTAAAAAAATATCCAAGAAATAAAGAGATAGTATTGGCAAGTTAAACGAGTGGGCGGAAACATTCATAGATCCACTAATTATATAGTAATTCTTCCCACTACTTTTTATCCACGTTCAAAATGTGCGCTAGAAAATAAAACAAACCCTACAACAAATATAATATAACTCTAAATATGATTTGTTTCAAAAAGAATTCTTACTCAAAAACATTTACAGCCATATAAACAAAAAAAATTTGTTGAAAACTCAAAAGAGTATATTTAATTCGATCTTTCTTTATATGTTATGAAAAATTCGAAATACACGAGACATGCTTTGAAATTGCGGTTAAAATCACAATAGGATCAACAAGACATCTCTATAAATCTCAATAATCCAACATACAGTAAGATAGTTTCACAGAAAATGGTAAATAACTATTGACTATTACCGAGTTGGTCTTATTCGTGTTAATGTATTGCTTCAAATCAAAGACAGTATCTGAAAAAGAGTTTTTGCATAGAAGTTGACAATGTGAAATCCCTAAGTTTATCGCAGACTCTCAGCTCTCGGGACTAGTGAAACCGAATACACGTGGCGTAAGCTCGCTTAGTTCCGTATGTTACATGGCACACATGCAGAGGTTGTGTAGTGTAGCCAACCAAAGTGTATGGTCGGATCAACGGACGAGAGTCATTTATATTTAGGACCAAACTGCGTCGGTGACGATTGTTTTGTGCTGAATGTCAAAGACAACGAACATTTATATAACGTTCGTGGCAGGTTACTCAAAATCTGTATGTGGCCGGAAGTAAAACCCTTCTACGGACGGATGTTTTTTTAATGAAACCATCCCTTTAATGTTTTTGGATGTAGTGTTTGTTTATACTGTATATTGTCTTCTAAAAAAGATTATGTACTTTTTCTTCTTTTTTGTCACGTTAGATCAATGAAACTGATTTATAATCCAAATTTGTTCTATTTTTGAAATTTTCTAGGTGGACTCGAACTATAGATACATGAACTATTAGTTCGAGCATGTAATCATAAAAAAAAATCGGCAAGGTTATGTACTTGTTCTAGGATGTTTTTTTCTTCTTTTCGATAAAAATATATTGCTTGAAAAAGGTTTCGGTTCGATTGAAAAAAAGTATGCAAGTAAGACAGTTGTTTTTGTTAACTTAATATTGTATGATAATAAAAAAAACTATTGCAATATATCATGTATTTTTCCATATATCTCTAAAACTACAAATCAATCTACAAATTTAAAAACTTAATATAAAATTTATGTTAATTTTTAGTCATAAAAACTAAAACTACAAAAGAAAATCAATTAGAAGAATTTTGTTTGCACAACCTAGATTTTAAAATTAATCTAATCATGTTTAGGATGTTGAGTTTATATATATATAATTAGACCGACAATGTTTTGTGACTACATTTTGGAATCAAATTTCTGGATAGAAAAAAGCTATATAAAATGATAATTAACTTGTCCTGGGCAAATTACCTGGATTTGAATATCCGAATAGGAATCTAATTGAAAATTTGGGTTCGGATACTTTTTGGTTAATCATAAAAGTAACTATCGGATCTTCATGTTGTGTACCCACGAGTATCAGTTCACATCAAGTAATACCCGAACTTAACACATGTCATCGGTATATACGCCCACCACTCATCTTCACGCGTGCATACGTCACTTCACCTCTTCGGGTATTTCTTGTTTTATGGTACTTTTTGTTTGCGGATACTTTTTGTTTCGGGTACCCAAAAATATCCGAATAGTACACATCAAATTCTTCACAATTAGTGGACCCGAACCGAACAGCAGAACCGAACCGAGACAATTACAGTTCTTCATTGGGTATATAAATTGAAAATCCAAACCGACCCGGAACCGGTAAGATCCGAACTGGTACCAAACCTATTTAGTTTCGATTTTTATATGGGTATCGAAATTGAAAACCCGAAAGACCTGGACTCGATCGGGTATTATCCAAATCCAACCTAAATACCCGAATACCCGAATACCCAAGACTACAATTAACCAACTAATAAAACACTTTTGCGAAAATATTAAAATTTATTGTTGTTGACAAAAGTAATAAGATATCATATGGTAGCATATATGATATTCAAATCATTATCTACCAAAATCTTGTTTGGTGTATTTGAGGTAAGAGTAAGATATAAATTGCATAAATCTTTGACCGTATGAGATCAAAGATTCTCAAATCCGAAAGATTTTATCTGTATAAGATTGGGTTATAAGATTCAACTGAGTTCTACCACTATCTTCTAATGCCGAGAGATTTGCATGGGATAAGTGAAAACAAGACTTGCAATACAATTTTTGTACCTTGTCTTACATGATTTTACTACATACAATAATAATAATAATAATAATAATAATAAAAAGACTAATCAAATCACAAATTGATAAAAACTAATAGTATCGTTAATCGAAATAAAGACAATTAGCAAAGTGTGATTAAATTTAAACAATAAAAATCAATCTGTTAATGAGTTGTCAATCCTAAAATCCCGATAAAAGTCGGCGTGAAGAATATCATATTCAACTGATACAGTCTAGTTCCAATTGCTTTGGCTACTCTCACAACACTTCTAAAGATATATTTGTTTTATTTAACTAAATTATTACAAAATACTAATCATAGCTTATGTTTGAACTAACTTTGACATAAAGTGTCGGTTTCTTCAATTATTACACGAAGATTCTCGTTAACCGTCATTTTCGGTTTTATCGGCGTCTTCAGATTTTTTTATATAAATACAAACTGCTACTAGGTTGATCTGGTGCGACGCAGAACAGGATAGCAGGAACACTACACTATTCTCTGACCGTTGGATTGGACCTCTAGGGTTAATCGGACAGTTAATATTACGTTATGTGAGATTGGTAGAGTTGTGATTGTCACATGATTAACATAAGTACATAACTGTATTGACTTGGAACGTTCTTGACGATTATTGACGGTCTTTTTGTTATTAGTTTTTTGAACATTTATTTCAATAAATTTCTCAACGTTTTCTTTCTGTCTTATTGATTATTTTTATTGTTTAAAAAATTCTTAAAATCTCTTCTCTAGCAAATTATTTTGTGATCGATGATTAGATGGTTTACAATTTTATCACATTTTTACGTTTTGAAACAATGTGACATATTTCTTTTTTACATTTAAAATTTATCAAATTTTAATTAGTTTAGTTAAAAGAAACAAAACATGATGGATAATTGAGTATGCTAAAATTGATTATTCTGTGTTTATGATTATTATTATTTTCAAATCATTCCATCCCCAATAATAATCACTCTATAATCAGTTTGCTATTCATAATTATATACTATAAATACATACTTAAATAGTAATATCGATGACTTTTCTAGGGTGACATACTTAAATTGCTACAGTACTTAAAAAAAAATATACAGCACATATAAGTATCGAGCCAGAAATTATCAAATTTTAAATATATTGTTACAACTATAATCAATCAAGCCTTGTTTATTTGTCTATATATAATATAATTCGTCCATTTACCAAAATATTATATCATAGATTGTCCTTTGGAAAGACTAAAAATTCTCTTAAATTATGGATCTAAAAGCAAATTAGTTGTCGATAAATACATAGTATAATTTAGTTGTACGAAGTAACAGGAAAAGATATATAAGTTTGTTTATAAAAAAAATCAAAAAAGATATATAAGTTTGTTTATATCAATTTCTTTATCGCTATATATACTATAAATTAAGGGTCTTAGAGCATCTGCATTGGTGAACCCTCATGGGGTTCACAGAAAAAAAAAAAAAAAAATTAAAACGCGGAGCCAATCACGGGCTGCCACGTGGCGAACCCGTGCCTCACAGACTCTTAATTAAGAGCCGGGTCGCCACGTGGCAGTCCGTGATTGGCTCTGCGTTTTGCAATTTTTTTTTTTTTCTCCCCTAAGAATCTCCAATGCTGATGCCCTTAGCTATAATTTAAGGCGAAGTTTTTAGATCTAACACGTGTATGACAGATCAAGAAAATGATTTACTTTATATTATACGTACGTGGAATGAATTTTGTATAACATTTTATAATCAAACTAACATATGCTCTACGAAAACTATCGTTTTAAATTGAAGTGAAATAGATAATAACAAGTGGATACATAATTTTGACAGTTTAGAACCAGCCAGACTTGAGAACTTTCGATCCATAATTTTCTGACAGTTTTAATAATAGAAGTCTTAGTTTTCTTTTTAGTTTATTGAATATACAGCTTGGATCAAAAATTCAGATTTTGTTAAAGTAGCAAACTAAAAATTCATCATTAAATTAATATTATATATAGCATAAAGTGATGAAGTTCGTCTACCGATAGCACATAAGCCAGTTTTCTTCCGTAAAATATTTCAGGAGACTTCAAAATTTGTTCTCTGTGTTTTCATTTAATCTAATTTTTCAAATTTTATAGTTAATTTTTTGGCTTGTCAAAGTTTGCTCATAATTTCTTTATGTAGACACAATTTCTTCTTATTGACGGATTAATTCAAGTTGAAAAAATATATTAAATAGCATATATGTTTTAAGTGGTTACATGTTTCACCTAATAGTTTAAGTATTTGGAGTTTGAGTTCACTCCATTACATATGCATAGATTTTTTTAAAAAAAGATGTGGAATATTTGGTAGTTTTTAAAGAATTTTTAGTTTTTGTTTTTTAGAAACTCTTTTTCCAGCCATTCAAGTTTTTAAAAAACTAGTTTTTAAAATTTGAAAAACTGTTTTTTTATTATAATTCAACATTCAAGTTTTTGGTTTTTGGATTCTTCTTAAAAATAGAAAACCATTTTTGGGTAATTAACGTTACTTTTGTCAAAAACTAAAAACTAGTATTTTAAGTCTTTTAGAAACCAAAATATATGTCAAAATAAAAAAACTAAAAGTTAAAACTAAATATCAAAAACTAAAAAATGCAAAAACTAAAATCTAAAATCCAGAAACTAGTTTGTCATTCATGGCCAAAATGAATTTACATTATAGATCGAATTTTGTAAGGAAATTGATCGGTAAAAAAATTTAACTAATAATAAATAGTTTTAAGGCGGGACAAGATAATAATCAATGTATGTATGAAATTGCAATCAATGGCAACTAATTTACTATAGATATTTACATCACTTTACAAGTTGATGTACTGTATATCAATCAACATTTAAGTCTAAGATATATCGAAGTCAAGATAATTGGGACTTTACAATGGACACTTGGTACGGGATCGATATTCTTGGATATTTTGATGAATAGCCAATACAAATAATGAAGGTTGGACCAAACCGATAGGATCAAGATTTATTCACTTTTTGTTTTAGTTAGATAAGCACAGAAAACTATAAGAGTGGACGATAAAATGATGTTCTAGTTTGATTCAGCTACAACAAATCAATCAATATATTTTGATCATAATTAAGATATTCATTGGCGTTTTTCTTTGAGGTTTGTACAGTCATAGATCACATATATATTTTGTGACATTAGCCATAAACTGGTTACGATTCTACTTTTAGTTAGTTTAGTTTTACTGATTTTGAGGTTTTAACCTTTATGTTTTTTTTGTTAACTGCGAAATTTAGATTAAAACGTTAGGTTTTATGGTTCCGGATGTAATTTTAAAAATTTTTAAATATCTTTTTTCTTTACATAAACTAAAACTTAAATTGTGATATTTCAGATTTACATAAATAAGGTATTGCCAATAAAACTATCTCGTCCAAATTGTTTCTTTTCTTTTCTCCTTGTTAATATATTTTTTAAGGATTCGTATTTCTTTTGGAATAGTTTTTTTCTGTTATTGTTAAAATATTCTGTTTATTATATAATTTCGATATGTTTAATATAAAAATGGTTATTTTGTGATTTGTGTAGACCATCAATTTTTGGTGGTACACAATAGTGAATCAGAAAAGGCACATACTTTGGCTATCCACCTATTTGGAGGGGTGGCCTCTTTCTAATTTTTTTTGTCGAATATTGTTTTCATTAAAGGCCTCTTTCTAACAATAAGCTATTTTTATTTTAGACTTTTTCGTTATAAAAATAAAAATAAAATCATTTTATTTAGTGTTTATAAATACTAAAAACTCTTGCAAGTAGCATTTAGCCTAGTAGTAGATGGTAAATCCACAAGAAGCATACATACTTGTACATCCTGGGATCAAGTCCCTCCACTTACATTTTCAAGAACTTGGCTAATGGACCAGTCATTTATAACTTAATGTTGACAAAAAAAAAATACTAAAAGCTCTTTTAAATACTTGGCCAAAAGGAAAAGTTCTTTCCAATTGGAGAACTTCTTCTTTTTTTCTTTCTCTGATCACATCAAACCCCATTAAATGATGTATTTTTGATATCCACATTTTCATATATTGGCCACATCAAATCCCATTCAAAATGAATCTTAGCTATTCACAAAAATCTAAGTTAATCTATAACTCATTCACGACTATAATAGATATCAACCCGTAAAAATACGATTTGACGATTCAATATGAGATCGATCTAATGTTTGTTTACTATAGATGACACAACCTTTAACTTATCGAGAAGCATTAAACATGTAATTTTTGTTCCTATATCAATGATTTGGATCTCGATTTCTTACGTCTATTTCTTCAATTACTATCTCGAATTCTTGATCAAAACAAACTATGGTTAAAACCACTAGATATCACTACAAGTGCTCAGTAATTATTTCATGAAACTAAAAAAAAAATAGTGTTGCAATTATAGTTATTAGTATATGCAAAAGGATTATTTAAAGTTAAGGAATCAATAATAGGTCTTCAAATTTCTTCTCCAAAAATACTAAAGAAGTTATGATCAAATCAGTTATGACGATTTTGCTGACATATGTCATCTCATGTTATATATTATCTAATAATATAGTAACAAAACTAAAGTCAACTATACTAAATTTTTGGAGGTTAAACTCGGAAACATAAAAAATAATACACTGGATGAAATGGAAAAGGTTATGTCGACCAACACAAAAAGGCATATTAGGCTTTCGGGTCTTGGAGGAGCTTAATTCAGCACCCCTAGCAAAACAAGTTTGAAAGTTGACTGACTTTCCAGATTCATTATTTACTAAATTCTTGCGGGGTCGATATTTTAAAAATCACTACCCGATGACGGAAATAACAAATTCAAACCCTTCTTACAGCTTGGTAAGCATCAGTTTAGCTTGTTCACTTGTTAATAAAGGGTTAATTAGAAAAAATTGATGATGGTAGATCTACTATGGTTTGTAGAAACCCATGGATACCCGATATTCATCCGAAAGCGAAAATTGGTATAGATCCAGATATTTACATGGATCTTCTTGTTCATCAATTTATCGATTCTCAAACCAGATCTTAAATCTTATCAAGACAATATTTCATCCCTGTTGATGTTCAGTTGATCATGAGACTACAAATTTCAAGAAGATTAAGACCATATTATTGGGGTTGGCATTACACTAAGACCGATCATTATTCAGTAAATTCTTGATATGTTACGGAGGAGAGTACTTCTTTGATGGAATGTGGTACACAAGGTCCAACTTTATGGGCATTACAATAAAAATATTTGGAAAATGGATTGTCCAAATAAGATTAGACACTTTATATGGCAAGTCTCATTAGGTTGTACTGCAGTTAAGCAGTCCCTGCATAATCGGGGAATCAATTGTGATCCTAGATATAGCAAATGTGGGGCTGAGGAGGAAACCATTAATCATGTTCTTTTTGAGTGTCCATCGATAGTTCAAACATATACATTATCATATATCCCTTCGCCAGTAGATATTTTCCCGGGGAACTTAGTATAATATTGACTACCTCTTTTGGAGAATTCTAGATTCAGTGGATGTAGAAACTTTCCTATGGCTGATTTCACACATCTGGAAAGTGAGAAATAATTGTTGCTTTTCTGGAACAAGCAAAGATTCTCGTGACTTGTTATCCCAAGCGAAACAAGATGTTGCGAAATGGTTGTGAGGCGTCAAACTTGTCATATTAGCCAACCAACATTAATTACCTAAGTTTCGATTTGGCTATGGTTGTCTAGAACTTCGACCGTTAACCCGGCCTATATGGGTTATAAATGTTTTGTTAATGGGGTTGGAAAAGTTTTGACCTTCATTCCAAGCTTGGTTGGGTTTGCTTCCCAAAATTTGTTTATGGTGTTGCATGGGAGTACGGCGAATTAGAAGGAGCTTTTCCACACAACATTCAGATAATGAAGTTGATTTTTAGGCAATGGAATCTCTGATTTTGATGCAGCTTTTAGAAGTGGAGATAGCTATGAACTGTATGGATGTGTTGAAGATATTTTTGCATCCAAATGAGTGGTCGGCTTTCCATCTTATCAGGAGGATTTTGTCAGGTTGAAATCTCTTTTTCGTGCTTTTTCTCCATGTAATCCCGAGATCTCTAAGCCATAAAGTTAATGATCTCGGTTGTTTAATTAGAGAGTCAGCTAATGGATTAGTGTTGTAAACTTTTCCTTCACTTTTTGTATTGTTTCTATTAATATATTGGTTGACAAAAAAGAGTTAAAGATCATGAAAAGACTTCAAATATTTTTATGATTAGGCTGATATTATTTTAGTGATAGTTTAAGACGTCAATATAGGATTATGAGTACAAGGGATCCACCCTAATCTTTTTGCTCTTCATTCTAGAATTGAAATTTCAATGTGAGCGATATCCAATCTAATTTTTATCTAGTTAACAGACAATACGAAAATATTGAAGATGATGAAAGATTTAGCGGACCACCGATCTTTGTTTCCTTGCACAAAAGATTATGCAAGATTCATGAGTATTTTCTGTTTTTTTCATTGTTTTTGATTTTTATGTCTTTTGACTATAAAACTGATTATTTGATCCAATGTTATAAAGGTTTTTAGGTATATGTAAAGTATTAACTTTATACCTACATAGTAGTTATCTTCTCTTTTATTTTATAATAAATTAGTAAAAAAAATCAAGGAATATTTAACTATTATATTTTGATAAAGTATTACATTAGATATAAACACGGAAGCAAGAAATGATGTTTTGTTTCTAATGCTTTGAATTGATTACGTTTGTCCAACAAAAGATTATCTAAAAAGAGACTTTTTCCGATTTGTCTCGTCACCACTACTGTCCGGTGCTGTATACTCTTTTGATGGACCAGATTGAGTCAATTTCAGGCAAAAAGCCAATGCATTTTCTGTTGTTCTAATTTTTATATCGAAATGATTATGCAGATTCTTAATCTTAATCACTATAACATGCAAAGACAACAGTCGGTATATAAAACAAAATTAGAGATATCACTTCACGGAAAAATGAAAATTTACACAGTTTCTGGCGGACATACGTAATGACCATCGAATTTTTTTAGAGCACGTAAATAGTTCTGTCAAAAAAATTCGAGTTGGTAAAATTTTATGTTGGAATTTTGACGAAAAACAATACTTTTAGGAGTTATGTAATTCTACAAAAAAAAATTGTTAGGAGTTATGTAATTTTACAAAAAAAAAAAGAATTACATAAAACATAATAAAATAAAGTTCGGAAATCGGTGTTCTCATGGCATAAAACATAATAAACAAGCGTATAAAATTCGTCACAAATGGCTATTTCCCACATAATCCATACAAAAAGTTTCATTAGGAATTTTGTAATTTATATTTGAAAAGAAAATTTTCCTTTATTGGTACAGGACATAAATTAATTTCCCTCGTATACAATATTGCTAATTATTTTCATTTATTTATTAAATATTTAAACTAAGACTATCTGATATCTGAAAAGTTAATTTCGACTATAGTCCAGATTTTTTAGTTAATAAAAAAAGCGGATAACTTTTTTGTAGTGTATAATTAGTTCATAAATCATAACTAGTTACATGAACTACAATGAGTGATTTATAGTAATAACACTATCAAACAAGACTATTTTTTTTTTCTCTCTCTATAATTCTTAGACAAAAAAATTTAATATAACACTGCACACCATTAATAAATTATTAAAAAATATTATCCAACAGCAAAAAATTAAAAATGATCATTTCTACTATATATAAGATTTGGATCTCTTCATTTATTGCTAATTGATTTTGAGTTGGAAGTTCATAATCTAATATGATATCAGAGTTCATGATCCATTCTCCAATCTGATCTAACTTATAATTGGTTCAACTATGAATAACTCATACTTAAATTTGATATCGTTGATCTATTACAAAAATTAATGACCAAAGAATTATTATTTTGAAAAATATAATAAAATATATATTCTACATTAAAATTTGAAAAAAATCCTTTTTAATATATATGAAATGTGAATCTTCTCACTTATAATCAATTAATTTTAAATTAAAAATCTCTAATCTAACATAAGCCCATCTCAGCACGATCAGATATAGGAATGAAATTTGAGATGAGACAATTTTATGCGGACAAAAACAAAAGGGATTTCATGATTCTTATATAACATATTTAAAATATTATCACAAAACATAAGTCAACGTTTGACAAGACTCTGGTTGATACAAATACTATTTTGTATAATAATGAAAAGAAGCATATACACATAATAATCCAAATAGGGTTGGTTCATGAACCGTAAACTAAATGCATACAATATACTTTGAATCAAGGCATTGTTCGTCACATTCATTTTTATTCTTCTTCCTCCATCAGATTACATATACTGCTAACTAAATTTAAATTATCCTTTTTCATATTCCAAATACCGTTTTTCGATCTATATTCATTCATCAGTGATCATAAATTCTTTCCAATTGTCGTCGTGAAATTATTATTATTCTTATCTCTACTCTGTATAAATGATTTGATATGGGTGTTTTCATGATTGATTTTTGGACTCCATGCCATAAAATGTTTAAAGACTCATTTAAATTAGTTGGATTTGAAAGTGGAAATCCAAATATAAAATTTAAGCTACTACAAGAAAAGCAAAAAGATCTAATAAGATTTCTAAAATAGAGATTTTACTATTTTAGATAGTGATTATAGAGATTTTTTTTACTAGTTATCCCGTCAAAAAATTTGATCAGAAAACTATTTTGTCTGAATTTTGTTTTAAATTTATGATGTATTTGAGATTCCGTTTGAAATATATTTTGATTGTTTGTTTTTTGTCAACTAAATCGAGAAACCAAATTATTGTTCAAAACTAATGCATCTTTAAAAAAATTTACTCATATATAGTCAGGTTCGTGCCTCCCTTTATTCAAATGAGGCATTTGCTATTGACCCCAATATTTTCTTAAAAATTAAGGCCATATATTAACTAATTTATTTTTACAATTATTGATTTTATTTTAATTTCTTTACAACTATAAATATATTAAATAGTTATATTTTAGGGTTCAAAATATTTTAGAATTTTCTTAATATAAAAATATGTATATTGTTCAAAATTTTAGTTATACTAAATAGTACATAACATACCCTATAATAAATTATCTGTTATATATAATAAAATATAAAACTGTTATGTGACTACATTATTTAAAAAAATGTTGTTCTAGATTTACATTATCTTGGCACGCCACTATATATAATAAAATAAAGACGAATTTCAAATATTAGTTAAAATATATAACTACCGTATTATATATATAATGAAGAGTTTTCTGTTGGATAAATCGTATTAAAAAAACATATACATAGTGATAAATTAAACCCTAGAAAAAGATATCATAAACCATGAATCATTGTCCTTGGTTCTTGGGATAACAACATATGATCTAATTCAGAGTCTGTCAGATGACGAGTTCACCTGCCATTGCGGCTGCATCTTTTAGGTTGACGGCTGATTAATATTATTATTCTGTAATGTTATTATAATTGACTAAACTATTTATTAATATTTAAACCCATTATACTATGTAAATGCATCGAACCCAAACCTATATTGGCCACAAATTTAAGAATTAAACCGGCCTCTAGTAGAGAGACGTTCGCAAACTTAACGGAGTTATATGACTGGGACTTGACGGGGTTACTTAACTTTCCGTTATTGTCGCCGTTATCTCCCCATCCATCGTTTGGTTATTCACAGTTGACCGTTGTTTGATTTCTTTTTTGTTTCGTTGACGTAGATGCATGAGACGACAAAAACACATCTATTTTGTTCATATTTTTGCTTATATTTCTTCATTCTTTTTCTCATTAATACATTATTTCATTTTACGTTTACATTATACTACTAGAAGATCGATATTCAATGCAGTTGATACGATAAAACTTAGTAAAAATAAATATAATTCAAACATGTACATTGACCGGCAAATGTAGACAAAATAAAAGCATAATAGTGATCTTGTCTGAATTATTTATAAAATAGTCAAATAAATATGAAGCTGGTCAATACGATCAATGTCGCACGTGGTTTGACTTTTGTGTAAAAAGTAAACAAACTTCATTACGAATTTCAAATGGCTTATTCTCGAGAATCAGAAGAATATTTCTTGCACGGCGAATTCTCTTATTTGTTTTAGTATTTCTTTCTTTTTTGGGGAAATAATTCTAAATCTATTTGACGAAGAACATTATAAGGAGAGATTTTATGCTTCGGTTCCTGTCATCGATCCAATCATTTTAGTTTGGTCTAGTAAATTTAACATAGTCTCATAAATGGGCCTTGTGGACTTTGAACCAATCTAGATTTGTTAATTCCAAACGATATTGAGACACAGTTTAAAGAAGACATGTTTTGCTCGTTCATAAACGAAACTATATATTGTTAAGCTTTACCAATAAATTGTTAGTTTGACATGTAAGTAAGTAGTTGTAAAATGTGTTTCTTAACCTGGTTTCAAAGACGACCTTATGACAAAAGTGTGTCTTTATACTAAGATATGAACGATCTATTTAATTTTTACGTTTGGTTCGGTTAAGATCTGTTTGTTTGACTTTTCTTTTCGTGAAAGTCAATTTTATTTTCTTTCTTCCTTTTTTTCTTGTCAAAAGTCAATTTTACTTTATACTTTTTCTTTTTAGAAATCAATAACTTAATTTAATTAATACTATGTACTGTTAGTATATGTAGTCGGCATATCAAAAATATTTACTTCATTCATTTTCTTTTCAACAAATCGACAAAAACCAATCTATAACTAAAAATCTATACTTTAAAATCTACTATATATTACAGTAAAAAAATTGAATTTCAATATTTGAATCATCAGTTGGATCGTTCTAACCACTAGATTAAAAATAACTAGATAGTTTAATTATGCTTTAAAATATCAAAATCTATACTGAATTTACGTTTATTCATATTAATTACAATTGCAAATTATTTTGATTAAGATTTTTATACTATTCTGAATATCACAAAATTTGGGTTTAAAGTTTGATTAAGTTTAGAGACTTGCATGTAGTCAAGCAGTTAAATCTATTTATGTTATCTTTTCTATTAAAGTTTGATTTGAGCCAATCACATATTTTTTTAGTGTGTGTGGTGTTTAGGATATGAGTTTAGATATCAATGGGAGTTTTGTCTATCCGGAAAGATTAGTTAGTTTTGTTATAAGGAAGACGTATGTGTATTGCTTCAAGTACTCGATGTAGAATATAATAATAATTTCTGCTAGAATTATATACGTTCTATAAAATACAATAAGGTAAGGCTTGTTCGTCATCCTTATACGACTGTTCAATATAATATATATAAAAACCCGATCAC
>JAKUCM010008503.1:0-16407 GCA_023374145.1 Lepidium sativum | reverse complement strand
AAAGAGAGAGATATTATATTATTATAAGGAAAAATTTAACAAAAATGGGACTCGAAGAATTAAAGAGGAGAGAGAGTTAATCTTTCCTATTTCTCAAAAATGTGTAATGTGTATAATATTGGATACATATATATATGGAAGGTTTAAATCGGTAAAATGTAATATATTTATATAGATAGGTAATTATTATATCTATAATTCTTTAATAATATATATAACACTTCTTTTTAATTATCTATAATTATGTATTACGCATTACCTCATTAAAAACCTTGTCATAGAAAAATCCAATAGAATAATAATCATGATGGGAGAAAAAGAGTACAATGACGCAATCTTCCACTGAAAATACGGATATCACAAGTTTTGTAATTGACCCATTCTGATACTGTGAACATATTTGTTGAATGTTGTACTGGGAAACGCTTTTGTGAACTGATATGCTGCATTGTCTGCTGAAAGGATATATTGAATATTCACTTCTTGATTCTTCTCAAATTCCCGTGCATAGGAGAGAAAAATCTTAGGGAGATATACTTCGTTCGGTTGCTCTTAATATTACATTCTTTGATTTGGGTGACACAAGCGGCACTGTTTTCAAACAATTTTGTTGGCCCTTTATTTATGACCATTATGCTTGTTTCTTATATGCATTGAGACATGGACCTGAGCCACATGCATTCTCTACATGCTTCGTGAAATGCAATTATTTCTACATGATTTGAGGAGGTAGAACCTAGAGTATGCTTTTGGGTATGCCAAGAAATTGTAGTTTCTCCAATTGTGAAAACATATCCAGTTTTCGAACGGGCATTGTGTGGGTCTGATTAATAGCCTGCATCTTCAAAACCCAGCGAGTTTTTGAACAAAGATCCATTTATACCCAACGAGTTTTACATGTTCTGGCATTATGAAAATGGATCTAAAAATTTGTCTTTTATTGAGGGAGTTCAATTCAGTTGTCATAGTCATTTACCATTTCTCCCAATCAGATATTTTATGGCATTTTAATATGGACTTTTGATTTGGATCGTCACTTTCATTATCAATTTCTTTTGATACAGAGAATGAGAAAATTTCTCCATCATCATCATTTCATTTCTAACCTAACTATTTTCATTTTGGGCATAGTTGATGGAAACGTGATGTTTTTCTTTATTTTCATCTTCATGCATTTTCTCTGTATATTTTGATTCTTCTTGACCATTTTTATTTATTTCTCCCAAAAAAAAAATTTTCAGGGATTCTTATCTTTTGATCTTATTGGTCTCCCCCTTTTCAACTAAACCTTAGACTTGTTTTCTATATTTCCATCATTTTGTTCTTCTAGAAAAATAACTCTTGATGGAACATTCACAACAAGTATATATGATTTTGTCACCCTTATTGTATCGGTTAACACATTTGGTATCTGATTTGCCATATTTTTTATATGCACAATTTTCTAAACTTCCAGTTCTTGTTGTTTTGTAGGAGGATCAAGGTGCCACAACAATGGTGTGTACCATGTAATTTTTTTTGGAGCTTTTTTAGTTCCTCCCCCTAACGCGGGAAATTTATCTTAATTAAAATGACAATCAGTAAAACGTGACGTAAACATATCACCAGTTTTTCGTTCCAGAAAACAAATTATACTTAGTGATGTATACCCAATATATATCCCCAAACTCCTTTGTGGTCCCATTTTTGTTCTTTGCGGCGGTGCTATAGGGACATAAACTACACATCCAAAGTACAAAGAAGGGATATATCTGGCTTGTTGCCAGATGCTAATTCTAATGGAGAATATTTATGATACGCACTCACTCTTATTTGAATGATTGCCGCAATATGCAAAATTGCATGACCACATATTGAAATTGGGAGTCTTGTTCGCATTATTAACGATTTAGCAATAATTTAGAATTGTTTGATCAAAAAGTCAGCCAAGCCATTTTGTGTGCGAACATGTGGGACTGAATCTTCAACATTTATTCCCAAAGACATATAATAATCATTGAAGGCTTGTGAAGTGAATTAACCAGCGTTGTCAAGTCTTACCTTATTTATTGTATAATCAGGAAATTATGCTCTTAACCTAATTATTTGGGCAATGAAGTTTGCGAAATCATATTTCGCGTGCTCAAGACACACATATGGTCACTAGATGCGTCAATTAAAACCATAAAATATATAAATAGCATGCATTGGGGATGGATAGACCCACATTATCACCATGTATTCTTTCTAAGAACACCAGAGATTCATTCCCAACTTTGGCTGGTGATGATCGAGTTATTAGTTTTCAGAGTGAACAAGCATTACATGGAAATTATTTCGCTTGAAAAATCTTCTGGTTTTTCAGCGAATGACCATTTGTATTTTTTATAATTTTCAGCATCATGACTGAACCAAGATGCCTTAAACACTTATGTCAGATTTTGAATGTATATGTAAACTTCGGGTTTACTATAACATATGATTAAGTCATGTTTATTATAGTGAGATATATTTCAGAGGATTAAGCTGACAGCCTTTCCAATATACATTTCTTTTCCAAATTGATTGATGCAATGCAAAGATATTCAACACTATTTTTATCCAAATCTATCTCGATTTCTGATTTCCCTTGGCATTGAAAAACAAGGTCTTTCGGAGCCTATAATAATTTTTGCATTATCCAATATAGTATTTACGCTTCCGGCGGAATTGTTCATTTTAATGGAGGAGAAATAATTTTTAACTTTAAGTATTGTATGCGTTGTAGCACTATCTGTCAAACACATATCTCCATCTTTGTTTTCGAATTTCAACATTTTTTTTTATTAAAAAGTATTCATAAAAGATGCCTTAATATAATGAAACAAACTTTATATTGCAACACAAATTATTTTACAAACAAAAAACAGACCATAAACAACATTATGCAACTATAACTGTTTATACATCATGTCATACTTTATTTTTCATAAATATTTTAGCCTTTTTGGTTTTTGTTGATATTGATAGAATCGACAACAAAAACAGCCACATCGAAACATGTACCATTATTTATTACATCAAAAGATGGCTCAACTTCACGATTAAGAGAATGTCCAACTTCATTATCAAAAGAATGTTCAACATTGCCACAAACATAGTTGGTTTCTTTATTTTTCTTTGTTCTTTTGTGACTCTTGGTGTAGATCGGTATAATATTTTCGTGTACGACAGGTACATTACCAATACCCTTTCATGCCACACTTGTAGCAACTTTCCTTATGTTGTCTTTTTCCAACTTTCTTTCCTTTTAACCTTTTATTATTTCTTTCATTGTTAAAATCATTAGGACGGGACTTTCTTCCTTGCCCACGTCCATATCCTCCTCGTCCACGACCACCATTATTTTCTCAACCGCATCCATTCTCACAATTATTATAATTTGATGATGTAACATTCTCTTCTGGGAATGATGTTGATCCAGTAGGATGCGTCTGATGGTTTAGCATTACAAGTTCATTATCTTATTCTGCTACAAGAAGAACTTGCATTGATTATGAATACTTCTTGTACGGTCGGGCATATTTACCGACCCAAATAGTTTTTTACCAAACTAAACTGAAATAAGTAATTTGGTTCGGGTTAGGGAATCCTAAATAACGTGATTGGAAACAATTTTATATTAGTTTGGTATTCAGTTTGGTTTGAAAATTTTATCGAAACTCATTTGGATAATTGATTAT
This sequence comes from Lepidium sativum, assembly GCA_023374145.1. Taxonomy (NCBI): domain Eukaryota; kingdom Viridiplantae; phylum Streptophyta; class Magnoliopsida; order Brassicales; family Brassicaceae; genus Lepidium; species Lepidium sativum. The sequence continues at coordinate 12,706 of JAKUCM010008503.1, read as the reverse complement.
CCGAATAAAAATTCCAAAAAATGATTAAAGGTTTTGTATCAAATAAGTGTATCAAATAAGTGATAATTAATTATCTAGTTTTCGTATTCAACCATTACTGTCACCACTAATTATATTATTTATTTTTCTCAAATTTTTTGTTATTGAATATAAGTTGTTATATGATTCAAAATTTAGTATTATGGTTTTGATTATTTGGGTTTTATTATAGAAAAAGAAGAAAACTTCATCAACCAAAAAAAGGTATTATGTGAAGATTGAATAAATATAAACCAAATAACCTTACTGAGTAATTCGAAATTATGAAAAGAACCGATTTAAAGATCTCAATATATGTTCACATATTTAATACATAGTAAAATATAAAAATAAAAGCAAAAGTAATGTATAAATTATCAATCTCATATTTCATAAACCTTTGTTAGCCAGTTATGTTATCTACCTCAAACGTGTGGGACTTACGGCCACATGCTTAAGTACATAACTATTCATGTTCTTTTTCGCGAGCTCTACTATAAATGAACGTTAAGTCTATAGTGTAGGACACAATTTAGTGTTTTAACAAAACATATACAGAAATGAGCACTTCTTCTCCGGCTCCATACATTCACAAGGTAATAAATCCAACATGCATGCGTTTCTTCTCATTTTCTTTTTTATGTATCTAACAAATATATGTGTTATATGTTGTACTTTCTTAAGGTAGATAAAAGAATTGATCATGTTGTCATGATTATGTGTAGGTGCAAAACGTCATGATTGAGACGTGTTTGATCTATAAACTGAGCAAAGAGGAATGCATTGAGGCTCTCTCTAAGAATGCTAACATCAATCCCAATATCACATCCACTGGTTTGGACCTTTTGATCTATTCTCTCTTGCTTTTCTCTTCAGTACATTTGACATATATTATTAGTATGAACTTAATTCACATCTAAAATATAGCTTAAAAAAAGTGTTATCACATATTTGTATTGCCTAAAAATACAAAAATCTAACCGATTGAGATATTCTAACACATATTTTTTCTTTTGTTAGTTGAATATGTAAATCAAAGATTAACCAAAAAGCATCTCCAATATTTTTATTTTGTTAATGGACATCATTGAAGAAAACATTGACGCAATGCCATTTTCAGTCGAATTTTCAAGGGATTTTTTAGTCCGGAATATTTTTTTAATAGTATACTCAAAATCAGAAAATGTCTTGTTTTTAGCAATTTGTATATGTACTCTTATGAAAAATAATTATTTCATTTTTTCTATATATGTTCGTACTAACCTATAAATTAAAGACAAGCATTCATTTTTATAAGCGATTTTCCTCATGTTACATACAGAATACCGTACCAATAATCACATTTTACCCCATTACTAATTTCTCATCGGTTTATTCAATCTTAGGTCATTTTTCCGAATTTTGTCAGGTCATTCTCGCTTGTAATCGTCAAACATATATAGTAAAAAGTCTTTTGCCCACTTTCAAGTAAATCTTTCTATTATACTAATTCCGGTTAAAACAAATTATAGCTCATTTTGTTTTTTTTTTTTTTTTGTAACCGTCGATTATTATGTTATTTCTTGTTTATGTAATCACGACCAATGACATAAAAATAGGGTGGGAAGAGCTGGTGAAAGAGAACAAGGAGTTCTTCGAGAATTACGAGCAAAATGTTTTTTTTATTGGATTTTTAGTTTTGCATTATTTTACTATGAGTTGGGTTTGATTAAAAGAATTACGAAGAAGACTAAAATTAAAATTTGCAGTTGAAGATTCTTAGTTGTAATTACTTGTCAAATCCACCAAAAAACAGATGACTAAGTTAGCTTGTCTCTTATTTAGCTAGACACTAAATAATGAGTTCGGATCACACCATGCTCCAGTTAAAAAACTTATGTTATAGATTAAATCATTGTTGATCAAATAATTATTTGTTGACAAAATTCCAGTATGTATAGAAGAATAAAATGGATTTTGTGTATATCGGTTAATATTAGTTAATAATCTATATAAAAAATAATATATATATTTCTGATGAAAGAAATACCGAGATGAATATTTAACAAACTTCCCATCTTGTTTCCATTTACTTATGCAAAATGTATTCCAACTTTAATTAAAACACTTTTTTAGTCAAATTCATATATATTTGCCTTTACTAGTCAATTCGACTTGTAATGGGCCTTTGAGTTTGGGTCTAAACAAAGCAGAGCGTTCGTTGGAAAATCGTGTAAATCTCAGAGAGCCTCTATCTCCAATTTTGCGATAAACCAATGAAAATAAATTAACGATTATATTTCTCTATTGCTTCTTCATAAATTCTAATTCTTTTGCTTTTGGGGTTTGCCTTTGTCGATTACTTGGTTTGAAATTGTTTTTAGATTTTCCTGAATCAATATCCAATCGCCTTCGATTTCTTTCAACGATCCTTTCGAGTTTCGAATCCTCGAAGCTCGATAGAATTCATGGATTCTTCGCCTGTTTCTGGTCGATTCGATATATTCGAGATTTATCGCAGATTTTGTGGTAAATTCAGTTACTTCTTCGATCTGTTTGATTCTTCTTCATGAATTAGAGTTGGGTTTACAAATTTGATTATGTGATGTTTTATTTGGTATCAAAGATTGAACTTTTATATTTGAGCTCTGTTGCTTCATGATCTCTGGTAAAGTTGAATCTTCTGAGTTATCTTGCTTATGTATTTCAAGATAAAGGTTATTGCTGTTGCTTGAAGTTGAATTTAGTTAAATTGCATAGTTTAAGAATGTCTAGAGATTAATGGGTTTCTTTCTGTTGGAATTTGTGATCAGAAATTCGTTTAGGACAACAGTTTTGTAATAATAATAAATCCGGTGATGGCGAGGAATCACAAAGAGCTAACTCTTCTAAAGAAGCATTAAGTCAGCTTTTATATCTAGTTGAGAATAAGTTTCAAGCAAGGTACTTGATGAGTGACCAATTCAATATCCTTGAAGCAAAAACTACAGTTCTTATGTTAATCCATTAGCTTGTTTCTGCGTTGCAATCCATGGCAGAAACTCCATTTTTGATGAATTGTTCAAGTTGATGTCACGGCTGGACTTAATGGCAAGTTTTTGAGACTCCTACGTTATTGTTGCTTTGTTGCAGTTTAGTTCAATTGGTGACTAGATGGATTATGATCTGACCTTTGATATGTTATCTTTATAGTTGGACTTTTCCGAGTTTACATGCTTCTACGATTTTGTTTTCTTTATGTGCCGCGAGAATGGACAAAAGAATATAAGTAAGAGCTTTTCATTCATTGTTTTGGTTTGCAATGGGCAATGGAGGAGATGATACTGAAACTCCTTTTTAATATTGTTCCAGCTATAAGTAGAGCTGTTACCGCATGGAAACTGGTTTTGGCTGGGAGATTTAGGTTACTTAATCGTTGGTGTGACTTTATCGAGGTAGTTTTCAGAACTATAAAACTTTCTAGCAAAGGGTTGTGTGTTTGTATATTTAACAAGAAGAATAACTTGTAGAAAAATCAACGGCACAATATATCAGAAGATACTTGGCAACAAGTCTTGGCTTTTAGTCGTTGTGTACATGAGAATCTAGAAGGATATGACTCTGAAGGTACCCAAACAAATGTGTGAATGTGTGTGTGTGTGTGTGTTTGTTTGTGTTTTGATTCATGTGTTATGCATTTTGTTTCAATCAGGTGCTTGGCCTGTCCTAATCGATGACTTTGTCGAGCATATGTACAGGTTTAGGACCAGAAAAAGCTTTCTTTCTCAACACATTATACTCTATGCAGTAAAAGCAATGAAAAAACAAATCCTTTTGTTGTTGTTTTGCAGCATTTTAGGACCAAATAAGAACACAAGCTTGTTCTGCAACTGTGGTGAGGCAGATTTTGAATCATGGCTCTATCAAGAAAGTAAGGGTGGTTTTTACAATCTGAAAGTTCAAAAATCTCTTGACAAAGTCTTATTATCTTCATCCTCTGGTGAATTAGATGAGCATCACCAAGATTATCGTGTCGCCCACACGGGTTTAAGAAGCATTCCGGGTTTAAAGAGAAAAGCATATAAAGACGATGATGATAACAAAGAAGATGAAGAAGCATCAGAAACTCAAAACTCTTCTTCTCCATACTCAAAACGAATCAGATCAAACAACAGTCCAAGATGTTCATCCAAGTCTCATTGTGTGATTGAACGAAGTCTCTCACAAGGGTTTGCGAGTCTTTTATCAACTGGAGATTAGCCACAAAACACAGAAACAATTATCACAGATTAATATATAGATTATACACAAAGCAAAAGAGGTCTCAAGCTGTTGTCTCATTTTTTCAACCTGAAAAACCTCACTATCTCTTAGATGACACTGAGTTTTTTTCTTTGTTGTAAGCTATATTAAATCTTTTTGTGCCTCAATTGGTTCATAAATTTATCTTTTTTACGAGGAAAATTTTTGTGGCCACTTTTACTGTTTCTAATTAACGTTAAAAATCTCTACAGAAAACAAGTCCCTTACATAAAACTATTTAAAATTGGAATTGCTTTTCTAATTTGTTCCAACTTAACTCAATTCAAATTAAAGAACAAAGGACAATCAATGTTGTGAAATAGTATGATTTACAAAGGAATTCCTTTTAACATACAGTGATTTGTCAAATTAAATGTGAATTTTGCTACATCAAGAACAATTATCTGTTACTTTTTTAATTTTGAATCCAATTTAGTCGACTATAGCAATCCACTAATGACCATCAAACTGCTTTTAGATGAAATTTGACTATTACTAATTACCTCCACGCTAAAACCAACTCCCTAACTCCTCTTTTCATTTTTGTTGGGAAATATATAATTATTTACCGACTTATTTTGTACATTCACCAAACTATTTTTGAAGTATAAACAACTTAGTTAAAAAAATAAAATAAAATAATAACATCCAAAATTTGATTGTATATTTTAAGGGCTAAGTATTGTTGAGTATTGATGCGCTACATTCAGAAATAGAGATTTTACTTTGGTCAATAAAATACATGTTATCTCTTCATCTTATTAAAATTGAGATCATGACGGATTATTCAGATATTTCCAAGGTTATAGCGTTTCCATAAGAGTGGCCAACATTCAACTTTTATCAGAAGAATTTTGATAAATTGAAAAATCTTTTCCGTTTTTTATTTTTTTGTGAAATCTTAAAATTTTTAAAAGTGAATGTTGTCGTTTGTGATATTAGAAAGGCGGCTAATTGTTTAAATGTGGTAAACAATCTATAACTCTTTCTGAAGTATTATTAGATAATTTGAGTTGACAAAAAAAATATTGATGCAGTGTATAACTTAATCTTACTTTCTTTTTTCTTTCTTACATTATTCAATTATTTGAAAATGTTTTAAAAAAATTAAAATTAAAATTATTTTTACGTATAATCAGTTGGAAAAATCAAGTATCGTGCATACAGCACATATATTAACAAACGATCAATTTCTAGTTACAATTATTTAAGGTGGCTCTTAATGGCCACTGCTCTGCAAAACCAAAGCTCGAAAATTGGACAAGACCTCAAGCTTTTTTGGGAAAGTTCATTTTGACTTATCTCGAACCCATATTTTTAAATTAAATAATAACCTTTTAACAAAACAAAAGTAGCTCTTATTTTTTCACAAAAAGAACAAAAAAGAAAAAAAATTTCATAACCATATTCCTTTGTTGACTGATTTTAAGTTAAATTAGTGCGACCTTATCGGCTCCTTATTTTCCGGTTCGTTATTTTTTTCTCTATTTTTTAATCCTTTAAGTTTTTTTTAACTTATTTTCATGAATCACTAATATAAACTTTTCCTCCAAGAGATACTTGAGTTTCGGTGAGAGATTTAAATTTGGAATTTAACTTAGAGCTTGATGGTGTAAATAGTTTAGAATAGTTTCCTGATCTTGATATATATTTTAGTGTAAAGTAAGTAAACTTATTTCAAAAAACGAAAAAAGCTAAAATTAATAAATTGACAACAGAATCACTATCGTAAAGGACATTAATTCATCATCGCCACACAACTAAAAGTTTCCTCTTACTTGCTTATGTGTGTGATTCCACTCATTCCTTTATCGTGCTCTTTAAAAAGCTTGAATATTCATCCTCACGAATTATACAATTCGACATTTTTCTACAGGTTACAAGATTCTCTTTGGATATTAGCCTTTACAGAATTAAGCTCATTGTTAATTTCCAGGTAAATTTCAGGGTTTTGTATCTTTTATATGATCTCAAGAGAATTATGTTTAATTTTGTAATGGATACTCAATACACCCATGAGATTTTGAGATTCTCCATGTTCTTTTATTAGATGTCCTTAGCAATGGAAGAAGATAACAATGAGAGACAACGTGACAATGTCGGATCTTCATCTTTCTTTAAGACATGTTTCAACGCACTCAATGCTCTTTCAGGTGAGTTTTGATGTTCTTATGTATTCAGTCGATCTTGTAACATAGTTGTTTGTTACCATCATGGTGGACTAGTGGTTTAAGCCTATGGTAGGTCCCAAATAGGAGATTAACTTTAGGTTTAAGGGCTTCAAGTGACACCCTAAAAATTCGGTAAAAAAAATTTTATTTAGAATGTATGGGTTTAGTAATACTTAATGCAGCTCTTATTATTTTATTTTTGGCACCCTAATAATTAAAGTTTATCAAGTATTTTCCTTTATATTATTTACAAAAAATTATTTTATACTCCCTCGGTTTCATATCACTTGTCATTGTAGATTAAATCTTTTGTTTCATTTTAGTTGTCATTTTTATTTTCTAATACATTTTTTAATATAAAATGATCTCATTTGTCTCTAATTAAATAAATAAATTATTAAATGGTTTGAAATTCTAATAGTCAATAACCAAAGACATAATAGAACATTTAACTATTTTCTTAATATGTGCGAAAACTTGTAGAATGACAAGTAATATGAAACGGATGCAGTATTAATTAATTATGTTTTGAACCGGCTAAAAAAGTTTTTTGGATTCGCTATTGTTTGATTCTGTTGTGATTCTTAGTTCGATCTCTCGGGGAAAAGGTGTTTTACGCTATTTACTTGGTATAAGCAACTGTTAGTTTCGGGTCTTAAAAAAATTAGGATCCAAAGCTTGAACCTCTTTCTTGGTAACCCAAAAAAAAACATATTGTTAGTTCAGTGGATAAAATATCGCTAATCGTGGTATTATATTGCATTAGGAATTGGTATACTATCAGTACCATATTCATTGGCTCGTGGAGGATGGTTAAGTCTGTCACTTCTGTTACTCTTAGCTGCAACAGCCTTCTACACATCTTTACTCATTACAAAATGTATGAATGCGGACCGGAATATCAAAACGTATCCAGACATTGGAGAACGAGCATTTGGTAAACCAGGAAGACTCATTGTATCACTCTTCATGCACTTAGAACTCTATCTAGTCACCACAGGTTTCTTGATCCTTGAAGGAGACAATCTTCACAATCTTTTTCCCGGTTTTAACATCGAAATGGTCGGATTGAGATTGAATGGCAAACAAGCATTCATGGCAACTGTTGCACTCATTATCATGCCAACTCTATGGTGGGACAATCTAAGTGTATTGTCTTATGTTTCAATGAGTGGTGTTTTAGCTACAACAGTGACTCTTGGATCAATCTCTTGGGTTGGAGCATTTGATGGAATTGGGTTTCATCAAAAAGGAAAGTTGATTAATTGGAGTGGAATACCTACTGCTTTGAGCTTATATGCTTTTTGCTATGGTGCACACCCAGTTTTGCCCACTTTGTATTCTTCTATGAAAAGCAAACATCAATTCACTAATGTAAGTCTACTTAAAACCACTCACTATCATATCATTAACTACTTGCACTAATTACATGTGCTTTATATTTGGTTAGGTGCGAGCCTAGTGAGTCTTTTTTCTGTTTATTTTGCTATGGAGTTTGGTACCAAATGGAAATTTGTATCAATTTTGTAGTTCCATTTAAAAAATTAGATTTATTACATTTTGGTTGGGTTTTGGATATAAATAAGTAACTAATTATCTAAGCTAATACAATTGATTTCCTTACATACGGTTTAAAATCATTTTATGTTGACTTTGCTACGAATTTTAAGAGATAAGTACCCAAGATGTGTCGGGTGGTAAAAAAAGTTTGATCACTTGTATTAATTTCTTTAACTTTATATTTTGTTTAGTACATAAACATTAATTTTTGGTTCCGTTTGAAATTTTTATATCTAGTTCGATTTGGTTTGAGTTTTGGTTTGGTTTTGAATTCAATAAGATTTTAAAAATTGTTAAAATAAATAACTATATGTTTAACTTGATGACTCTTTGTTTGTGCAGGTCCTACTAATAAGTTTTATGTTATGCACTATTGGATACACATCAATGGCGGTTATTGGCTACTTAATGTATGGATCACATACATTATCACAAATAACATTGAATCTTCCAATTCACAAGACAAGTTCAAAGGTGGCAATATATACAACTCTCGTAAACCCTATAGCCAAATATGCATTGATGATTACACCAACAGTGAACACAATCAAAGATTGGTTTCCTTCACGTTATGCTAAAAAGACATACTTACATCTTTTGATTAGCACAATGTTCATCATAAGTAGTGTCTTTATCGCCGAGGCACTTCCCTTCTTCGGTTACATGATGTCTCTGGTCGGAGCATTGTTGAGTGTAACAGTGTCTATACTTCTGCCTTGTTCATGTTACTTAAAGATCTCTGGTAGCTACAAGAGATTTGGATTTGAGACTGTAATGTTGTTTGGTATGGTTGTGATGAGTGTTTGTGTTGGAGTATTGGGGACTTATATTGCAATTAGAGAGTTAGTTATTAGTGTCTAAGAGATATAGTGACGTATTGTAATAATGGTTGTGTTGTTACAAATTAAGTATATATTATGTTGTATATTTCTCTGATATTTTGGGTTCAATTAATTTCATAGATATTTCTTCTTCTAGCTAACTTATTCTAACTACTAGTTACTTGCTTGAGGATGAAACAATTCAGGATTGAACAATACAGTGAGAGAGAACCTAAATAAATTTGATGGAACTTTCTTCCTAAATACATGGTTTCCAACTTAAAACATAGAAATTGTATATAGATTGACAACTTGTTATTACATTAATTATGTTGCTTTTATATAGAAGGTACTGTCTTTTTTTTTTGTCAACATATAGAAGGTACTGTCTACATAAATTAAAATAATATCTAAATTTAATTTACAAATTTTATAAGTTTGATGAGTGATTTTTAATGTGTCAAACTTGTTAACACATGTTTGTGACTCACAAATTGTTTGTTACATTTGTGATACTCTCGCTTATACATTTATGTCACGATTGCGTCTTGTGTTTTGTTTTTACTATCTTTTTTTGCATCGTTAAAAAAAATTAGAAAATTTAAAGAAAACAAATTGTAGGAAGAAAATAATAGTACAATGGCGCATTTCAATGTTTATTGTTATGTTTTTTGAGTGGTAGGTAATGACACTATAAAGAGATATGTGAATAATCAGTCGATTGAATATATTTATTCCATTGTTTTTATTCTTCTCAATCTCTTAGGTATAAGGGAAAAATTTCAGATGAATATATTTGGTTATATCGTTTTTGATCATCTGAACAACACATATATTATTACGTAATATGATTAATTCCATATTTACTTAAATTCAACTACCATATCACATGTAACTTATTGATCTCAGCTGCACATATTTTCTACCTACTTCGTGTAGTTAATGGAATTAAACTTTTCCTTTTTTTGTGGGTATATTTGAATTTGGGGAAGTGAATTTGAGTAAGTAGTTAATGTCTGTATATTTTGTTATTTTGATACGGTTTAGAATTTGAGTTATGAATCAGATTTCGTCAATCTAATTGTTGATAGAAATAATAATTTAGTGGTTGGATTACGTTACAATTGATTATATTATTAATTTTTGTAATATAGTTGGAGACTAATTTATAAAACATGTAGAATATTGGGTAGTAGTTATTGGTGTCCGTTAAATCAAATCACTTAAATTATTTTAAAAAAATTTAAGATAATTGGGTATTTTTTGAAAATAAAAGTATTTTATCACCAATATTGAAATCGTACTGTAAGAATTAGAATTTATTATTTGTTTGTGATGTTGGGATTTAGGAATGGAGAGTATAGTTCACGGGTAGAAGTTTGTAGAGACATTTAAGAAAATATTGGAATGGAACAAGAATCCAAATGGGAAGAGACTAGAGGATATTGTAGTACCAGAGTTCTCTTCTGAGGATTGATTCTTTATGAACACACATACTTTGTTATTATTACTTGCCTCATCTTGGCAGCAAAAGATGAATGAATATGTGGAAAATAATGGTCTAAATCATATTTTTGTTCTTTGAATATGAAGCTGAGACTTCTATTTTTTTGAAATTTTGTCGTGTTTTTTCTTCTGAGAACTTTATGATGTAATCATGAATTTTACAAATCAGTCCATTTTTATTTCGTTTTCTTTTCTTCCATCTAGTTATAACTCAATTGAATCTAAAACAATAATGATTATGACTTTTGTCTAATCTGAATAAGAGCTACACAATTCAAAGAGGTTAAGAACAAACTATTGAATTAACTCTGCACTCTTACACTCTTGATTCAAAGCTCAACAAACAGAGTTGAGTTTATTAAAGACGAATTTTTCTTACAAAAATTCACTTTTTGTGAATGACACCAAAGTCTGACCCAATTTATGTGTATCGACACTCTATTTTTCACAAAACAATTTTATTTTCCCGAAGTGCTAACCCTAACGTGCTTTCTCCCAAAGCTCTTATAGGAGACTTCCTATCAATTCCGTGAATCACGGAGATCTTCTTGTCAGCTCATTGATTCTCGGAGATTTGTTACCAATTCCTTGATACTCGGAGTTCTTTGATTCTCAAGGATCTTCTTGAATACATGTCTTCGAAAATCTTTTACACGAATCTTCATATCTTCGTCTCACGTGTCAAGCACGCGATTGATGTCAAATGATTTCTCCTGACCTTCTGTTGCTTAGCTGTAGTATCTTAAATCTTCTGATCCTCAGCTTCTCGCATCTTCAATCTCCCCCTTTTTGACTTGATGTGATGCCTAAGTACATGTGACTACAAATCGACAACAAAAACACTTCCAGATACCTTATTAGCTGTTAGTGTCATTAGTGTTCTTTCAATCCTTAAACCAAGATCACATAAAGTTTTGATCAACCCAAAATAGTTTCATCCATTACACTAGTGAAGCAGTAAGAGTTATGAAATAGATGCCTGGATGGCAAAAAGAAAAAAAACGGGAGCACAAGCACTACAATGCTCCCCCTTAATCGTTCAACTCCTCCTCATCATCATTTTCTCCCCCTGCTTAGCAGCACATCATGTTAAAACAATAACAGAATATTATCACTTAAGTGTATAAATGCGAATGTCATACTTTTGGCTAATGCTTCCTTGCACAATTCAACCACCTCCATGCTCAGAGCCAACATCGTTTTCAGAAGTATCTTCTGTGAGCTGGATGATGATGCAGATATCCTGGTCTTTTGCTTCCTTGGTTGTGGGCTAGGAGCAACATTTGCGAAGGGAGACTGAACCTTGGGTGAGACAGGACATTGGCTCTCAATCAACCGAGTGAGCATAGATGGGAATGTGAGGAAGAATTTGAACTTGGTTCCCTTTGTGGATGCTGCAATGTTCTGAATCTGATGGAACATACTTCTGCCAAGATTGAGCGGAATATTCTGCACCAACTTGTATGGGATTTGCATTCGAGCCGCACTCACATACCCATCATTGGTTGTGGGGACCCAATTTGTGCGACAGATTTTGTACAATTGATTGTACATTGGAAGTATGTTACTTTTGCGCACTTGAGACATCTTTTTGAACTGACCCCCTGTGATCATTGATGCCATGTCAGCTTCCAGAACGCCATCCAATTTAAATGGATCTGATCGGTCAGAGATATCAGGTGATCCAAACACAACATTGATACTTGTTGCTGAGAGAGTGTAGTTGAAGCCACGAAGCGGTACATTCCAGCAGTCACTATCTTGATTCTCAAACGGCATACTCGCCCAGAATTCCCAGAGGGTTTCAGGATCAAATTCTGCTACTTTAACAACAGATTCCATTAACCCGGCATCTCTCACAATTTTTTCCAGCACATGTTCATATTCCTCAAATTCATAGGCATGTTCTAGAATGAACATATCCTCAGCAGCAGAGTATAGTTTATACCTTAGAGACGCTTGGGTTGTCGGCAAGTCGGATTGGTCTGTAGGAGAATCCGCATTTTTCTCTATCTTTATCACACGCCGAGTCTTTCTTGGATGAGGAGTGACTATCGAAGTGTTTCGTCTTTTCGCTGTTAAGATTTGAGTGTTGTCAACTAACCGGTGATTTCTATCTCGGAATCTGTGTCTTGAGTTGGAGCCATATCCTCAAGGTATCCCATTCGATTGTCCCACCCCAGTGGTCTCTATGGTGAATGTTGTGACACTTCCTTGTTTGTGATAGGTTTTGATTCCTCGATTGGAGGTTTGAGAGAGCATGCGGTTAGTCGAATCACCAGCGGTCGATAGACGACCAAGCATCACTCTGTATTTGACACATACTCGATCATGGTCTCGAGACTGTAACCCTTGCACTCTATTTCTTCT
>JAKUCM010008502.1:0-37827 GCA_023374145.1 Lepidium sativum | reverse complement strand
GAGAGAGAGAGTAAAAGAAAGCATCAATGGCCTTATGGATAATAACTTGTAAAAAGAAAATCGAAAATTAAAGAAGTTAGGGTTTTAGGTGAATATATATGATCATATGCTAACTGACAGAAGCAATGTCTCATGCTCTTCTACACACCCACTCTCTTTTTTACTTCCATCCATCAATCTCAATCCAATATTTATTATTGACTTTTCTTTTTTACTTTTTTTTTTTCATTTTTATATACATTTTCCAAAGTTTTGTAATATATGGCCTAAATATTATTAAATAATTGGAGAGTTCTTATTAGAGTTTTTTAAATATTATTAAACAATTGGAGAATTTTCTTAAATATTATTAAATAATTAGAAAGATTTTGTTAGAATTTCTTAAATACTATTAAATAATTATATATGAGAAAATGTGAGTTAATAAATGTATTTTAATAATAAAATAATAAAATAAGCTAAGAAACTCATTAAAGAGTTTTTAAATAAGAAGTTTTTATAGGATTTTTAAGAGTTTCTTAAATTTCTAATAATAAGATAAGTTAAAAAAACCCTTAAAAAACTTTTGATAATGGTAGTCTAAAGTTATATGATTTAGTTTATTTATCAAAAATAATTTGGATGAACTAGACTATATTTATGAATATAAAAAATCATAGAATATTAATGCTAAACATTCATATTTAAAAGAATTAAAATCTAATAATATTATCGTATTAGAAATTTATATCATCCAAACAAATATGAGCCAGTTAAAATAGAAATAATGTTTGAAATTCTGAGCAGAAATCAAAATCGAATTTGTTTTAAGACCTAGGCTGTTTTATCTACCCGACTGTTATCATATAACCTTTAAAAAAAAAAATTAAACCTAATCTCAAAATATTTTGCACAAAATTTAGATTACAAGTCTCTAAAGATTTATATGAGTTACCTTGCAATTAATAAATCTATGCTACAACCTTTGATTAACTGAAAGTCTGAAACAAAATAAGTTTTTTTTGGTCAACTACCCTACTGGCTTTTAAATCATTTCCTACTATTACAGATAAGGGGTTCGATCTTTGGTGCATTGAGGATTTGTAAAGTGACTACTCCACTGACAAACATAATAAGTTTATAAATTGAAAATTCATATGAATTGTTAAAATATACATATGTATATAGATGACTAGGTTAAAATAAAGTGAAATTAATGTTTAATATGTAAGGAATTCCCACAAATTGTAGATTAAAGACACCAGTCTGGTTTTAGGGTGTTCGGTTTTGTGACGCCGACACGAGATGTAGATTCAGGTACATTTGTCGTTAATGTGTAATATGTGAAATGCCTTTTCTTAATTATCTAAATACAAAAGAATGGATACATTTGATATTTCATAATTAACTAACTAATCAATTTGACAACTTAATTAATCAACCAAAAGTCAAATGTAGAGTAGTTGGCTTAGCTCCAGATTTTAAGTGTGTTGCCATCTGCTCAGGCTAATATGTAGCCACTTTCTCTCCTTTTTGTTTTGGTAATAGGTCAAAACATTTAATTACAAGGTTCTATTGCTTTCTACTAATTACTATCGAGAGTGAATAAATATCTTTTAACATTATGTCAAGTGTATAGAAATGATAAAAATGTCAAAACTACTCATAATTTGGTCAAATTATCATATTATAGCACACTTTATTAAACAAAACACATTACTCACGACCCTATTAAAATATGGTGTTAATACACTTGACAATAAAATTAAAGATAATCGGTCTAATTTTACCTTAATACTTTTATATAACTACAAATGTATATAAATATTGAAATGCTTTTTAATTCACACAAAACTAAAATTATAATTTTAGTTATACCTGAACTATCATACATTTTACTATGAACATATGAAGTTCACTCTTTTTATTATTTGCACACAAAATTAAAGTTAAAAATCTAATTTTATCCGATTTTAATTTTTGAATTTTTATGAAAATAAGTAGAAATACTAAATTCAAATCCAATCTATATTCAAACTGAATGTGATCCAAAAATAAAAAATATTCGAATAAGTCTTAACCCAATGGAACCGAAAACCAAGAAAAACTCGACCAGAAAATGGCTATGTTGACGAAAAACTATCTTGATCCTTTAGGTGTTTTTGATGCTATGGATGTTAATTCATGTGAAATTAGATATTTAATTTTAATTTTGTGTGCAATTAAAAAAATGGGTAAACTTTGTGTGTTATTGATACTATATATGATAATTCGAATGTAATTAATGATTTAATTTTAGTTTCATGTGAAATTAAAAAGCATATCAATATTTAGGTACTTTCATAATTATATGAAAGTTTTTGGATGGAATTATACCGCTCACCTTATAGTCTAGTCGATTACTTACATTTAAAAATCAACAAAAATTAGAAATTCAATGCATTTGAATAAGCAGTTTACAAATATCGACCAAAGAAATATATAGTTTACAATAAACTTAAGAAAAGTAAAATCAAATTACACTTCCTACTGAATAATGTTTCTTCTGAAAATATTACATACATTTTGAAAGATTATATACAATTATACATGAGCTTGTGAGACCATGAGTTATCTCACTGGCGTTGAGGCGTGTGGAATTCCCAACCATCATAGCATCCAAGCTCACACCCATCGAAGCACAACGTGAGCCACGGCCTTTGCCCACATATAACAGCTGTGACTGTCTCTTTTCGACCAGCCAGTCGTGTCTGCCCCAATCCAAGCCAATGCAGACCTGCAAATGATGGCTTGCTTAGCCATCTCAGTGCTCCAGTCGTTAAGCTCACACAGTTATGGACATTGAGCTTTCTTAATTGTTTGCTTCCTCCTTCTACTTGTCTTTCCCTTGAAGACAGCAACTCTATCGAAGAATCTGTTACGTGAAAGCAACTTCTGATACACAGCTCTGTTAAAGCCTTGCAATTGCGCATAATTGTGAGGATGGCTTTGTCTGAGATTCCTGGCATATGACCCAGATCAAATGTTGATAATGTTTTGCTGATTGTTCCTTCATTGTTCAGTAGATAAGATATTCCTCGGTCACTGACTCTCTTACATCCACGGAGAGACAGTTGCGCAATGGGAATATCTGACTTACCAAGTGCAACCATGCCATTGTCAGTTACATCAGCTCCTGCGAGATTCAGAGAAGTTAACTTTCTGAGGGCTGAAACAGAGTTGAGGCAAGAATCTGATATACTTTTGCAGCTGCCCAAGTCAAGCACCTCAAGATTGCCACACAAACCCAGTTTCTTCACGGTTTCACTGGTTATGAGAGGGCATGTGGAGAGCCTGACTTCTTGTAGAGAACAGGAAGATCCTGTGACATCATGGAATGCCAAATCAGACAACAAGAAGGCACCTCGTACTTCAAACTTTTTCAAGTTTCGACATGAGTGAAGGAGCGATGCAAAACCAGCATCACTGACTTTGGGGAACCCACCGAGTCTCACCGACTCTAGAGCCTTGCAAGCCTCGGAAAGAAGAAATATACCCATGTCGTTTATTCTCTTGAATGATATCTTGCGATTGTAACAAGTTCGCACCAGAGAGAGGCTTCTGAGTTGCTGACAATAACCCAGAGACTGTAGTCCAGTGTACGACAAATCATTGTCCGGAAATGGCTCTTTTTCAGGACGGTCTTCAAGGTCCAGTTTGACAAGTTGAGGAAGAGAACCCGTGATAGCTATGATTAGCCTGTCAGATATCAAGTCCAGCACAAGAGACAGGCTTTGCAAAGTAAAGGAAGGTGAAGGAGAAAGCACGGCACTATAATCAGACAGAGATAAATAAGTTCCAGTGACTTTGAATCTGTTCATGAGGAGAATTGCCTCAGACTCAAGCAGTGGCTGTAACCTTAGAACTTTGAGAGTTTCTGGCAAGGAGAACCTAACT
Source organism: Lepidium sativum (assembly GCA_023374145.1). Taxonomy (NCBI): domain Eukaryota; kingdom Viridiplantae; phylum Streptophyta; class Magnoliopsida; order Brassicales; family Brassicaceae; genus Lepidium; species Lepidium sativum. The sequence goes on along the minus strand of JAKUCM010008502.1, from coordinate 33,912 downwards.
GACTGGAAAGCTGTGGCATCTACTAGGATGCCTCGGATATTTAGTTGCAGAGACTGCAAGCATCACAAGAATACAAAACCCAATTCAATTTCACACTTGCTTCTTCGGCCCAATGCCTCAGCAATCTTTAACAAATTACCTCCAGATAAGGACACCCGTCAAGCATCTGCGTCAAGTTAGACTGAAATACAGCAGGAGAATCCAAGTCTGCCATTTCCAGGGTTAGAATCCTGTAATTGAGCCCAAAAAATTCTTAATTACTCAGTGTCACAAAACTCCATTTTATAGCTTATAACTCAATTCCTCACACTGAAAACAGCTTGTCAAGAAAGAATGATTGGCAAAAGCCGTAGCTAAACCCAAATATGTAAAGGCTTGCCTTCAAGGACAGATTATCAGCACACTGGATTCAATTCTATTAATGATGCAGACCAGAAGTTAAACCGATTCATTATCATCTATAGGATAATACCTCTGTATATGGAATTAAGAAAAAATGAAACTTGTCATCAAGTTTCCCCTTTTTCGAAATTTTCAAAGTGCTAATTGGCAGAAACAAACCAATATCGACCAAAAGCACGAGAATTCTGTGAAGCATCTATCTAAGATAATGGGAACAAGGAACTTTACCGGAGATTTTGACAGAGGCTGCCGATGGAAGTGAGCACGTTGGAAGATAGAAGTGAGCATCTGAGCAAGTGAAGTTCCCCGAGATGTGGGCCAAGAACCCCACGCACAGAAGCAGCGTTAAGTCGGAGACAATTCAATGTCAGACTGTTGAGTCCGATGCAACCACGCAACACGTGATTCAGAGTTTCCTCGTCCGGAGAGAAAACCTAACAATTCAATAAAACGTCAAAATTCATCTCTTTCCAAAAGTAGGTGAAGAAGAAACCATCGAATTTTCATAGAGTTTGGAAAAATCACAGAGAGATCGAGAGAGGTAAGAGAAGGAAGAACGCCGGAGACAACGGCGGATCGGAGGGTGGTTGAAACGCAGGCGACGGAACACAGATTCTCCAGATCTAAACGCTTTAGTATTTCCTCTGCTAACACAGATCTCGTCACTTCCTCCATGATGATTACTCTCTACCTCTTCAATTCAATTTCCAGAAGCTCTGGTCTTCTGTCCCTTTTGAGCCGTTGACACCAATGTAAAGACGAAGGGTATTGTTTGGACGCACGATTTATCATATCCCTACAATCAATCAATCAACCGTCGGTTTATTAAAACCAGACAATCTGGTAAACCCGGTTTGTGCTCCAATATAGCTGCTTGTAAGAGTGTTTAATTTCAATCTTAATTTTTTAGTTTGGATTATTTAAGGTTTAATATTTGTTGAAGAAGAATAGTAATCACAGTTTGAACAAAACTCTTTTTTTTCTTTCTCTTGCTTTTTTTTGTTTATTTGTCAAACAATTGAAATAACAAAACCAGAAAGAAAAACTAATTGAACTGACCAAATTGATGATTCTAAAAAACCATACAATAATTTGATTGATGAGTACAAATTTTTAATGTTCTGAAGATTATAAACCAACCTGACCATATAGCAGATCCATGATTCCATTGTATTTTCCTGTACCGTCTGGTTTCATATCCGGTTCATCATTCTGATACATTAAATCAGCACTTCGGTTTACTGGTTCATTATTCTTGTACATTAAACCACTATTCTGGTTAACCAGTTCATCATTCTGGTACATTAAACCAGCATTTTGGTTAACCGGTCTATCATTCCGGTACATTAAACTAGTACTCTGGTTAACCGGTTCATCATTCCGGTACATTAAACCAATACTCTGGTTAACTCCTAAACTCGGCATCTTTGCGAGTCCAGTCGTATAGAGCTGTGTCATGTCCCTTTGTGGACCAAATGAAGTGAAAGGCCTCAGTTCCAAAGAAGGCTGACCGAACAAGCTGGTTAGATCGTCTCGAATTGGAGCCATTGTCGTTGGACCACCAAAACGAGTTCTTGAACTGGCCTCAATGCGTTTAGGTGGTAAAGGATGGTTATGTTTCCCATCGTAAGTGGTCACAAGTAACTTAGCATTGTCTGCTCCTCTCTCCACATGCTTCTTCACCACGCAATCACGAGTTGTGCATTTGTAGTAACTCCTGCGTTTAATGCAAACCAAACAAACTTTACTAACTTCATTTTTCAAAGACGAATTCGAAGTAAGCATGTTCCTATGTAAGGAATTTCCAACAAAGCCATCAAACATAAAGCAGCTTAGAAATGTCCAAGGACCTAGTGACCTAGTGTCACATGCATGGTGTAATTGAATTCAAGGTTGCAAATTCACACATTCTAAGGACAATCTCATATTCCAAAGGAATTTACTCACGTACTACCAATAGTAAATCTAATAACATTCTTAAATGAACAGCCGCTGGAAATGCTGACAGAAAAATTATTTTGTCAAAAATGTCTGACAAAACATCGTTCTATAAAGAATTTGTAAGAAATTTTCAATGGATAAAGTTCCATGTGAAAACCTTCAAACTTTAAAATTAATATATGAGAAAATAATAATTAAATGGTTAGATTAAAAATTAAGAAAGAGACAAAGAACAACCTCGGATTAGGGTTTCCTTTGACAACTTTCCGACCATATTTTCTCCAACGAAAACCATCTTCAGGATTGTCTTCTTCGCATTCCATCTGAATTATGACTCTGTGTATCGCCCTGCAAGTCCTTGTAGCTCCAATCATGTTTGTTACTCCATATGATCTCCTGCTAGAGTTATTGTAATATGGTCAATTTGATAGACTAGGTATTACGATGGTAACTTTTGTTAGTACCTTCTCTTTGTAACTGATGATACAACGTCTTCTAATTTATCAACATCAATAACTTCGCGATCTTCGTCTTCATTTGCATTTTCATCTTCATCTTCATCGTCTTCATCATCTTTGTTTTCATCCTCTTTCTCGCTCTCCTCCTCCATGGAGATGATGTTGATCACATTGGTTTCATCAAAGAGATCATCAAGATCTAAAGAAGTGAGTAAAGGAGCAACAATTGGCTCAACATGAGATTCTTCATGAGATGGGATATAAACAGACTCTTCCGTTGGAATATCACCAGAGCCTATTTCACAATCACATTACAATTAGAAGACCTTATAAAAGAGAAATGAATCAAACTTGTGACACAAGGAACTTTATTTGTGCCTTCTTGAAGAGGCTGATCGTTGGATAACATTGTCGTTGTGATCTGATCTTCACCGGAACTTCCTACCATCTCTGGAGGTCCGGAGTTGGTAACTGGAGACAGAGAGATACTCTAGAACAACAAGAAGGTACCAAAGACAATATCAGTTAGGGTTTAGGAATTATGTATTATATTTAATAACATAACAATGAAATAAATTTGTAAATTGTAAATAAAAATAGGTATGCAAACATCATAAGTAAACAAATGAAATGATAGATTCTGTTTTTTCTTGTGGTCAACAGAATTTTATTACTCAAAACGGGCCTCAAAAGTCATAGAAATAAAGTTTACAACAGATTCGGTGTTTGACGATAGACAATATTTACTTTATATGTTACACGTAATATAATAAAAATAACATATCCATTGTTATGTTTTTTTGCTTTGGTGGATAATCCGAGCGAATCTGACTAATTAATAAACATTGAAAGGATCAGGATCTCAAACACTATACTAGATGATACGTAGTTATAACCATAAATTCATTTAAGAGTTTATCATATATTCATTAATTGTAGTTTATATATCATGTAATCTAGAGGAACTATAAACACAAAAGACTTACGTGAGAAGGATCAGAGAACATAGTTGGAGATATCAAAAGGGCTGATGGACTGAACCCTGGAGAGATTGGAAGGACAGGAGAAGGAACAGTTGTGTTCCGGAAGAACGAAGCAAAACCAGAGATGTTTTCTGTGTCTAATGCTGGAAGAGTGAATCCTGTTCTCATAGCTACTCTCTTCCCAAGACCAGCTCTTTCTTCAGTTTCATGATCATGGAACATTTCAGAGATTGGATTCTGATCATTTTCGGTTTGATTCAGCATCTCTAGTATCTCTCCTGGACTAGGACTCGATGGTGGATTCCAATAAGACGCCATTTCCATGAAGTTTTCATCATTATGACTCATCTTTTTTGAGAACCCTAAAATGTCAAAAAAAGGACACACAATCTGTAAATAGAGTTGAAAATGTAGTAATGATAATGAACCATAATTGCACAATAAAAAAAACAAGAGTAATAACATTAAAATCTCCGAAGCTCTACGTTCAATCAAGAGAAGCACTAAACCCAAACAAATAAGCGAAATGACACAAAAATCTTATTTAGTTATTATTCTTGAGATTTAGAATTTTACAAATGGTAAAATGAGTGAAAAAATAAGTTATTATATGTTATAGATTAAAAAAGATAAACCTTTATGTGGAGAAGAAAGGTTAGCCCGAGGAAAACGAAGAAAAGATGTGCATTGCATAGAAGAGAGATTATTATATAGTAAAATTTGTAACCATTTTAATTTTGGTAACAAATTTAAATAGTCAAACTTTCGTCATCCAAGTGTCAACAATGCTTTAAGAGGTAATTTCTTTTCTTTTTTTTGTCTTTTTTAAACAGATTTTCCAAATAGATTTTTTACTTTACTTCAATGGTAAAGCAAAAACATACCCTCTAAACTAGTGAAATGAAGGTTAATCGGTTTTCTAAATTATTACCATATATATATATATATATACACTGATATGAATAATATAAAAAATTGTTGTTAAATCTTAAACCAATAAATTTTATATTTGATTACTTTCAATATTTTGATATGTAATATCATTAAGATTTTTGAAATGATTATTGGGTTTATAATCTGCTATAGAAAAAACTAAATTTAATAATAAACCATTTATCATCAAAAGTTTTAAACTTTTTATAGATAAATATAGATATTATCGGGACAATAATTTTATGTTTTAGTGTAAAAAATAAATTTGATCAAACATTACCGTGATAACATATTAACTCATAATTTCATATCTAAAAAAAAATATTGTTTGCAAATCATTTTTAATCAAATTAAAACCATGCACTTCTTTTAATAAAAATGTTATTTATTTTTCAAAAATTTATCATCATTAATTGATATCATTTGATTTTTTTCGGCGATCTAAAACCCGATCGAACTTGCTTAATTCGATCGTGTTTAATAAAATTTTACTAAAATTTAAAAAGTCACTGATTAGTACAATGGAAACATAATAGTTATAAGATCATATCAAATTTAGTGTTTGTAGTTTTTTTTTTTTGTAACATTGGGGTACAAATAGCCGGTCTATCAGCCAAGTTTTTGTAAATACAATCGGAGAGACTCGATCTCAAGATATGCAAGTGCGCATGTTTCTTATGGACTTACCACATGTCACTAGGCTAAATGCCACTTACATTTAGTGTTTGTAGTTAGACCAATTAGATTTTAACCTTATAAACCAAGCATTTTGGTTAATTTTTGTAAAATACTTGATTTTTATCGGTTAGCAGATTATGCAAATAGCATAAATATAACCAAAAAAGAACTGTTGACCAGTGAATATGGCAAGTGTATATTAAAAAAATTAAAAGAAAATAGTTTTCTTAAAATAGGTATAAGAGGTAAATCGTTGTATTCATCGTGAATCTATTAAAAGTGCATAAAACTATTAAAAAATTATGAGTATTTAGGGATAAATTTCCCATTTTAATCCCACCGAATGAGATTGGCATAAAAAGAAAATTATATAATGTTTATTATATATACATTTGTTTACTAGTTTCATATAATTTTTAGAAAAATTGTTTGTAAATTACACAAACTATTAGATATTTGAACTACAAAATTTAGTATTTTCTGTAGAAGTAATATCATTTTCGCCTAATTTCGTAAAAGTCTGTAATTACAAAGATTTTAACTGTAATTTTATACAAAAAATTATATAGATTTAGTTTCAATTTTATGAAAAAATTATACAGATTAGAATAAGCTTTTATTTATTTATACTCAATTATTGTCACATGCATTGATATACACATATGCCTAAGATTTGACTAAAAATATAGTGATATAAATCATGCTCAAGATACATAAGCTAGACTCTTCACAGAAAATCGTTTCGAAAATAAACCATGTTCTTATAATTTCATTTAAACAATGTTTACAACAAGAAACTTTTTTTAATCGACAAAATCTGATGCATAACTTATATTTAATGTTTAAGTAGATCAAAGACTAGTAAAATGCAAGAAAATATACAAAAAATTTTGATACTCATTATATAGTAATATTAATATTAAGAGCAAGAAATGTACGTAATATCTATTCCAATATATTTCTTTCAATTATATGATACTTTTGGTGAGGACAATGATACCAAAACTAATACAGAGGTATTAATACTATTTCAACCCATCATATGGTTTCTTTCGTCTTACTCAAATGGACTTCAAAAATCAAAAAGAAGAAGAAAAAAAGGCTATACCAAATGGGTGAAATCACAAACACAATTAATGGCCATTTGCACCAACTTCCTCGTACTTGTCTTTTCTCCGGTCGTGGATCAATCTCCTACGACTCATTTCATCTCTGCATTTAAAAATCACAACAATTTAAGCTTTGTGGATTTGGTTGGTTTCGATATTGGTTTAGGAGAAAACAGAGTTTTTTCGTTTACCTGAGATAAGTCCAGATAGAGTCATAATGAATAAGACCAAGCAGTTTTCTTCGTTTCCCTTTTTGAATGACTTCACTTCGTTTTACGACTGGTAATTGCTTCACACCTCTTGCTTCCATCAACTCTTTGGCTACACCAACCGTAGCGTCTGGATAACAAGTTAGAAGACCTCGTTCGTGGCCTCTGTAGTTTATTTTCTTAGTACACACAGACGAAACCGGACATGTGTTCTCCTGTCAAGACACAAATAGTTTGTTAAATTAAACTGCCCTAAAGAGAAGAATGACAAGACAGTGTTTCAGTACTTACATCTAAGATTGTAGAGACGTTATTGGACAAAAATCTTCTAATGTCGCCGTGTGTTAAGATCCCAGCTAGAAAATCATCGTCATCGACTACCATAAGGCAGTTTTGGTCGCTGTCTTTAAGGATGTTTCTTGCCTCTCTTAGACTTGTTCCAAGAGAAACCTTCACGTAGTTCTTTGACATAACCCGCAAAACCTTTAAGTCTTCCAGTATAGTTTCTTCATCCAGAAAGGATTTATGGTCAGGGTTCTCTATGACGGTAAGCTCAAGGGAGTCAACATTATCTGTATGTCTCCAGACACCTTCAGTCTTACGCTCTGCAGGTGAAAGGGAAGAGTATCCTCTCCCTGTATTGCGAACTTCAGATGAATCACTCTCTTTGCCTTGGTTCACTACCGAGGGAACCCATATAGCTAAACCAACAGCTCCCTGTTAGTAGAAGTTGACAGAGAGATCAGATCAAGAACAAGTTGATCTAAATATGAAACAAAACACGACACATCAAATCATATAATAAAGCTTTTATCTACATACAAACTAGCTCTGGACCTCTAGTTAAAGACATAACATTAAGTGCTACATTTCACAGTTTCAAAAAGGGATTTACTGCACGATTACTTAAACAGGCAACCTCGGGAATATTTTATATATTATGCCCCCTATTAAGCGGTTTGACATGATAAGCACCATCAATACTGAACGGGAAAGAGAATATTTACCATGAGAGGAAGCAAAATTCTATAATCTTTTGTTAGCTCGAACAGAAGTAATACTGATGTTAACGGAACAGAGCACATGGAAGCTAGTGTTGCTGCCATTCCAACCTGCATCACATCAAACGAGGGGTATTTGATGAGTTATCAAAGAAACCGAATTGCACAATACTACATAAGAAAAAAATGCACAGAAACAAGGGCCTGCGACAAAGGGAATACAATACCAGAGCATAAGCTTGTGGTTGAGCCACAGCAGCATTACCAGGAATAGCTTTGTTAATAATTTCAGCAGCTGAGCCCCCAAACACAGCACCAACAGCAGCACCAATCATCAAACTTGGTGCATATAGACCGCCTACAAGCCCAGAGCCTTTGCAAAGAGCTGTAGCCACAACTTTGGCTGTGGCTAACTGAGCTAATAACCAGATTCCAGGAGCTGACGCACTCTTTCCAGTATGCAGGATCTCCTCAACATTTGTAAATCCCCAATACAAAATTCCAGGGTACTTGAGAGCAATCATTCCAGCTCCTAAACCACCTAGTGCAGGGCACACAATAGCAGGAAGACCAAATTTGTCTTTGATGAAGTCGAATGACTTGGTAAACCATGCGACGAGGCGAGAAAAAACCACACTGACAGCACCGCATAGCATGCCTAATATAAGGTACAGAGGGAGCTCTGGAGACAAGTGTAAAGATGTTTGGAAACTTATACACCAATGCTTATTGAAGCTAATAAATATTAGCATCCATTATTTACAGATACCAAGATTTCTTCATTATATATCACCTATCTATCAGGATACTAAATCATAAGTTACTAAAGAATTATACCACAAGACTAACTAGAAGGTTTTCCGTATAGCTTAACAGTGAAAGAAGCATACCTGCAGCGGACTTCAGGTCGTATGATGGGACTGTGAAAGCTGATTGAGTCCCAAGCAACGCATTTGACACAGTCGATGATATAACAGAGGCCAATATAATCATTGCAGTGGTAAACGGAGGCGAGTTTTCAGCACGTAGAGGTCTTAAAACAGTCTCAATAGCAAAGAAACAACCCGCCACTGCTGCATTGAAACCTGTAACGAGAAGTGACAATCGAGAAGAATCAGATTTACAACCATGACCAAGCAAAAGCGCTGTGAAGTGAGTTCCTGATTGGTATAAAGTATAAACAAGGAAACATAGCACCTATCTCAATCTTTTCATCGTTTTAAAAAAAAATCATTACCCACGACTTAGACTAGCAATAAGTAAACTATTTTCAATGATCACTCCCAGCAAGATGCTTTATCTAGGACTAGAACTAGAGATCCATAGGTGAATTTGTGGGCTATACAGTGCAAACACAATTCCAGGACCCTAGTATGGACAAGTATTGATCACATTCACCAGGTCAAAGCTAATGTTGAGTAGCAATATACTAGAGACAAGGAGCTATGTTACAGTACTGTGTATTGACAATGAAATAAGGTACGACGTATATGATACCAGATGCAATCCCAGAAGCTGCACCAGCTGCAGTGAGAGCTATTCTCCTTTCTCTGTTGTTTTCCATCATGAGTGCAAAACCGTTGGCACAAGACTTTCCAATGTCAACACTAGGTCCCTCGGGACCCAGTGAACATCCTGTACCAAGAGTCACAGCAGCTTGGATGGCCTTTATCACTGGAAATATACCAGCAAGTAAATCAACTCCTTGTCCTTGAGACGAAGTAGATTGCCTGATTTGGTCTAAAATCTCGAGCAAACCATGCATCATTCCTACTATAACACCACCAGTGACCGGAATTAGAAGAATTCGGTGCCAAGTGTCGGCAAGTCTCTGTAGACGAAGCCATGCAGCACCTTCGTTTGGAGTACCAGCCCATGCCCACTCATGAATGACATGAACCTAGACAAAAACACTACTCTGTCGAGTCAGGAGTCAAAATAGTACAGCGAAAGTCAAAATTAGCAGGATTTTGGTGTTCAATAGAATCAATATAGATTCATATTAATCGGAACCGATCAAGATCTGATTTTTATGAATGTATAATCGTACCCCTTTGTTGAAGCCGGCGACACAAATTCCAGCGAAAACGCCGATAAGACAGCCGATGAGAAGCAGAGCCCACTCAGGTGGAGCACTATCTCCGAGCACTTCTTCATCAAACCCGTACTCATCATTCCGATCATCGACTCTATGTGAATTACTGATACCACCTTCATCTTCTTCCCCAAGCGAAAAGGCGGAAGAAGAAGAAGCAGAAGACGGATGTTGCTTCTCTCTATCGACTCTGCTATTCTCCAATCGTTTAAAGCTTATACGACGCCCGGAAAGAGAAAATTTCCGGTCTAAATGCTTAAATATATCTCTAACTCCTCTGGCTCCAGTCCTAACAGCCGGTGCCTGAGATTCAACATCGAGATCAACCTCTTCTCCTCCAATGCCAACTTCATCGCCGTCAGCAGATCGCAACAGATGTCTGTCTTCGTTGTACTCTCCGGCTCCTCCCGATGACATTTCTAATTCCAATCCGCCGTACCCAACAGATCATCACCTAGCTTGAGACGGCATCAATTCTGCAATTTGGGAAGAAGCTAACTCTGCGCGTCAGAGATGATTGGCCGGAGATCTTCAGATTTGATCGGATTCAGATTCCGAGAGTCTTTACCGTCTCGACTCTCGATAACGAAACACGCGGCAGAAGTCGTAAACTAGAACCTTCACTACGAAGTAGCGGATTCGATTCAGTATTCAATTATTTATGGGCCTTTATTGGGCTGGGCTTATTTTAAAAGAAGTACAAAATTAAATAGCTTATCCGTGAAGCCAAACAGGTCGATATGTCCGAGTGGTTAAGGAGACAGACTTGAAATCTGTTGGGGTTCCCCCGCGCAGGTTCGAACCCTGCTGTCGACGGTTTTTATTTTACCTTTCTGCTTATTTTTTTGGTTAAATATTTAAATTCATACAACACTCAGAAAAAAAAATCTTACAGTATAGACAACCCTGAAGACTTTGGTTTAATTGGTTTCTAAGAATCATACTGTATTACTAAAACAATGTCTGAAAAATGGCAACAGCTATATATTGTTTGATCAATATCACTAAACTGCCTTTGAACCAACAAAAAAAAACTAGGATCTTCTGTATTTTTTTAACTTTGAAATCAAATGAACATAATGTCCTTTTTCCACCATGTCCTTTACTACCTCATGAGCCTCTAAAAGCTTTCCTGCGTTTCTTAGATTGTTCACCAGTGTACTATACACCACAAAATTAGGGTTACATCCTCTTGACTCCATTTCCTTGAGCAAGGAGCATGCCTCTTTGAATTTTCCGGCCATACAAAACCCACGGATCATGGAATTGTATGTGAAAACATTTGGGAGTTGCCCCTTTTCTGTCATCTCTTTGAAAATCTCCTCAGCTTTCTCAAGCTCACCGCCTGAGATGTACCCTGTAATCATAACAGTGTAGCAGACAACATCTGGAGTGCACCCAACTTTCACCATTTCGTCCATAAAGTATTTGCAAGCTTCTAATTTTCCAGCTCGGCTCAGCCCATCTATCAAAGTAGTGAAATGGATGACACCAGGCTCTACTCCTACTTCCCTCATATGATTCAGAAGGTTAAGAGCAGCTAGAGGCTTGTTCCCTGTTGCTAGATGGTGGAGGAGGATGTTGTATGTATAGAAATCAGGAGAAAACCCGTCTTTAACCATTTTATCGAGCAATCTATATAGCTTATCTGTTTTCCCTAACCTAAAGTTTGCAAACATTACAATGTTGTAAGTCAGAACATCCGGCGAAAATCCATCTTCTAACATCTGCTCGTAAACCCAATCAATTAGCCTGTACTGTTTCACCCCTAGCAAAGAATGCAAAATAGCGTTGTAAGAGTGTTTATAAGGTCGGTAATTGAAAGTTTTCGATTTGATGAACTGCTCCACGACTTCTCTTGCAAGGCCTGCTTCACCGCAAGTGCAGATCAACAGATTAAATGTGCGTGCAGTTGTTGGATAACCATCTTTGATCATCTCGTCAATTAGCCTGCACATTGCTTTATATTCACCACACTCTGCAAATATCTTCATGAGTAAATGATAACAATTCGCCGTGTGCCTGAAACTTTCTTGTTCACCACACCACACAAAAAACTTGTAAGCTAGCTTAGCACACCTTGTCTTATTATCATAACTCAGAGTCCTTAAAATCCCAACAAGAACCTCTCTCACCAAAAGTCCTGAGATTGTAACATTCAACTCATGTAAAGCTGATTTCGTATTGGAACCAGGACAATCTTGCTGTAAAGTATCGAGAACCTGAGACGCACCAAGCTTAGCACTCTCCATAAACCTCCTCCGAACAGTGATATTCTCACGACCAGATCTTTCATCTTCATTTGTAGCAGAATCCTCATCAAACCCACAATTCATTTCCGAAGATTCCCAAGTTACCTTCAATGGCTCACTATCGGTTTCATCACTACCAATGTTACCATCGCCAAATTTCCTCGATATGAAGAGAAAGCGAGAAGCTTTACGAACTACAACACTTGTGCCGGAATGAATTACAGAGTTCATATTTGAGCTCAATCCAAAACTGATATCTCTTAATCATATCTGCCACTTAGCGTAACTAAGCAGACTCAAAAAACCTAGATTCAAATACTGAAATCTCACCACCTCAAGCCTCGGGTTCCCCAAATCGCAAAAACCCATCAAACAATCTCCAATTGAGCAAAACTGAAATCTAGCATTTTACCATTCCCATCAAAAATCGACTATTACCTTGAAGAAGGAGGTGGTGATTGAAAGGGATAAATGGTAAATCAAACGAACCTGAATCAAGGTTCTAGTTCCACTCAGTCGTCTGTCTCTGCTCTTTGCTTCGAGTTTGAGAAACTGAAGGTGAAGAGGATCGCCGAATCGAATACCAATAAGAGGATCCGACCCGAATTATATGGGCCATTTAATCAATCTGGACCGGCCCATTTACGAAAACTAGCCCAGCCCATAACGATATCAACGTGGGAACCACTTTTTTGTTTTGCTTAACTTCCAAACATGTAATGTTAGTTAAATTAGTTGACCACATATTTCAACTCAGAACTGGTGTCTGACGATGCTAGCACCACCGGAGAATCTTCCAATCACGGCGGAGGAGACAAATCTCTCCGCCGTTGACGTTGTCTCAATATCAATACACAATCTAATAGCTTTTGTTTCAAACAACCGTCCATGGTTATCAGAATTTCTAGCATTAAGTTCCATCAACCGTCCAACTTCTTTCTCCTCCATTGCATCACGCATTTTCAAAGTCAACTACTTTCAACCACAGCTTCAATCACTCTCTTCTTAATCAATGATCCAACGGCTCTTCTCACAGTTGCTTCCTTTGTCCTCATGTGGCTGCTTCTCTACGTTTATCGAGACCATCCTTTGGTCTTTTATGGTCGACTTATTAGTGATCGTCTGATCATTTTTGGGTTGATCCTTGGCTCATTTTGGGCATTGTGGTTCGCAAACTACTTATTAAATCTTGTTCTTGGTGTCGTGATTGGTGTTTTGATTTGTTTGGTTCATGCTATTGTACGGAATTCAGACGATCTTTTTGTACCAGAAACAGAAGTTGTCACTCCTAAATTTCTACATTGGAGCTAAAGCATTATCATGTTTCAACGTGCTTGTAATAGTAGAAACCATGAGTTACATTCATGTCTTAATCATGCACTTGAATTAACATGTATTTTACTTGTTTTACAATAACAGGAACTATCAATTAAGCTTATGCACTATTATAGTCATTATAGCATTTGAGGTATCAATCCAATCGATGGGGCAACTCTTTTCATTAAGACATTAATCTGAGTTTTAAGTAAAGCTCTCTGCATCAAAATTTGAGTTAGCTCTTCCTAACATTGTTTTGTTTTAGCAAAGTAGATTTTGGTCAATCTCTAATTGGTTCTTTCTGGATTAAGAGATTTACGTTCAACGCCTCTAATTTAGTCACCTTTGCTTAAAAGATACTTTTTCTTTTGTACGCCCTTGTCTGCAATTAGATCGACAAATTCCTATCTATCAGTCTGATAAACAAAATATTATAAAACATTAAATGTAATTAATTCAACAATCGGCAGAAACAACTCTTTAACAGAGTTCCTACAAGTGACCATAGCCAAATAAAGAGTCATGGTCTCGATCCATGTTGTCTCTTGCCAAGACTTGAGACTTGATTCAAACTCAACGCAGAACTTCAACATTTATGTACACATACTTTAACTTAACACTCAATAAAAGATAATCAACTAACTAAATCAACCCTCTTGTCACATTCCTAATAGAAAGTGCACAACACATCATTTACACCATTAGAAATCGATTTGAGTTTATCTTTCCTTTTTTTGTTCCACAGGGAGAGTGAAGCACAGATGTATGTATAGACACCTTTATTCCTCTGTTGGATCGGGTGATTATAGAAACAAATCAATATAGGAGTAGTTGCGGGTCCGGCTATACTCAAGGAGACTACCATAAGTACGGTCCCAAACTCCGATGAAGAGAGCTTCTGTATCAGGGCTGAACGATATTCCAGAGATCTCCCCAAAAAAGTCTATCTCTTGCTCTGCTTCATACCCGTTCGAGACATCATACACATGGACAAAATCAGCCGGCTCAGCCATGGCCATGTATTTCCCATCGGATGTGTACCGGATGGAACGAATTGCTCCAAGGTTACCCCTCAAGGTAGCAACAGATTTTGATAAGTTGCGGATGTCCCAAACCCGGCAGGTCTTGTCCTGGTTACCTGTTGAGAAAGTAACACCATCTGGGTGCCATGCCGATGCAAAGGAAAAGTCCAAATGTCCAGATAGTGTTCCCAGCGTCTGTCGGAAATTCCAGATTTCAGTTAGGAAAGCATATCTATTAAAGGATAATCAAATACAGAGGTCGTTTCTGCACCTTTCCGGTGTTCGGGTCTACCAGAAGGCCTTCAGGGTTGTCTCCCACGATAGTCAACAATTTACCATCAGGACTTAAGGATGTGTGCTGTCAATTCAAAACCAGCATTCATTAAACTATTACTGCCACAAGTGCAACAGATCGACTTATGCCAATACCAAAATTTAAGAAACAAACAGGAACTTACGTTCACCGGCCAAGGAAAGCGAAAATGGTTGACAAGCAGGTATCTCTCCATATCAAAATCTCTGACTCCACAATCATTATTTGACGCAGTAAAATGAAGTGCCCCACTGCAGACAGAAGGACGACAAAAGGCCAGTTAGAGCTGTAAGTTCCACAAGTTGGCAAAACAACCTCAAGCAAAAGACATGCAAATACCTGGGTTTGTTATAAATCTCAATAGCATTGGTTATAGCATTATCATCGTAAGTTGTACGTGAACAAAAGCTCACACCAGGTCTATCAAGATGCTGAATCAAATCAATTAGGAAGTAGATGAGTTCCTTGATTAGATAAAGTGTACATGTTGTGCGAAAACCCACGATTCTTACAACTTTTTTTAGAGCTTACCTTGCATATAAGTTCTCCTTGAAATCCTCCGGCAACTAAAAACTTATCTCTCACTGCAAGTGTACTCACTTGAGTCTTGGTAAATCCCTCCAACAAGCTTCCAGGATGTTTCTGCATCCACACAGTAAAAAGAAACAAACCCGTCATTAACTGATTTAGGTATATAAAGAAGATTTTTCTATCATTCAGGAAGAAGCTAACCTCGGATGGGGATACATGACCTTGAACATTGAGAACTTCATGCTTTCCGGATGTCAAAGTAGAATAGTGGCTCACCAAATATTGTGACATAAGGTAGACATCGTGCTTAGAAGTTGCCCAAACCAAATTCCTCAACTAAAATACAAAGAAAACAACATTTAGTCAGATGTTGGCGTAAAGCGTTTTAGCAGGATAAACGTTCTAGGTATCTATATCCTTTAAGGCGGGCAGTTGGAGCAATAATGATAAGAACCTGGAAATGAAGAATACTTGATTTGATAGATCTTGTGTTCCGCCAGAAATCATAAAAACGGGCCCCTTTTTGTGTGACCATGCAAAACTGTATTCATCAAACAAATTATATGTAACAGTTGAAACCAATATTAGAGAAACGTGTTGACAATACACAGAGGGTCAGAGCGTGAAAGACTTACTTTCCCTGAGGATTCCCCAGAATTAGGGACATTTTCATAATTTTTATACTGCTCTAGTCTAGTTTGTCTGTATTTCTCTCTCGTAATACTAAGCCTGTCCCAAGGAATCCCCTGTATATCTTTCCCTTTCCGGGCTTGGTCAGCTGAAGTGTCAGCTATTTTATTATTCTGAAAACAAAGCGCACACACAACAGAGTAAGAGATTGCAGATAATTTCTATCGATATTTTCGATAAATTTCGCACGTGCATTTAAAAATGTAAAATAAACCAATTTACAATAGACATCATACAGGAAAACTTACAGAGTAGTCAAACTCATCGACATCAGAATCTGACGCACCCATATCATCCCCACGAAATTCCTCATCTAAATCATCGTCTACCTCTTCCATTTCATCATCTACTTCGTCCATGTATTCAGGATCTTCCCCTTGATAATTGGACATTTTTTAAGTCGCTAAAAAAGCACCTGCATATGTCGAATCAAACACCTTTATTACTGAGTTCTGAAAGTCTGGGACTACAGAAAATACAACATATTATAACCCAATATAACAAGAAGCTTTAGAAACAAAACTAGGCCCAGCATAAATCTCAATAATTGAACAATCAAGTGAAAAAGGCACCCACTATTGTTTGAGATGAAACATGCCTGCATCTAACACAGAAACCTAAACTACCGACAAAGCCAACATAAACGTAAAGGGAGAAACGAAATAAAGCACTTCACAGACGCAAGCACAAATCCTAACAATCGTAAACTCGAATTTCTCCCTACCAAAAATTTCCAAAAACTCAGGAACATTACAGAGATATAGATCAAAAGGCGGCGGAAACCTAGGAGGAACAGATTCACCTGGAGATACAATTCGTGTAACTGAAAACGGATTCGTTAGCGGAAACTATAAAATTTATGATTCTAATTTAAAGTTTCGCGTTGCATAAGAAAATCATCGGATCGATCAGCGAGCCAGAATACGAAAGGGGAAGAAGAAAAAAGAGAGAGAATAGCACTTGTGCCGGAATGAATTACAGAGTTCATAATTGAGCTCAATCCAAAATTGATATCTTATAATCATCTCTGCCACTTAGCGTAACTAAGCAGACTTCGAGAAACCTAAATTCAAAGACTCAAATCTCACCACCTCAAGCCTCGGTTTCCCCAAATCGCAAAAACCCATCAAACTATAGGCAATAGAGCAAAATTACCTTGAAGAAGGAGGTGATTCAAAGGGTAAAATGGTAAACTAAAGGAGCCTGAATCCAGGTTCCGATTCCACTCAGTCGTCTGCCTCTGCTCTTCGCTTCGGGTTTGAGAAGAGAATCGACGAACAGAATCTCAAAACTTTTTATGAGGATCCGACCCGAATTTTATGGGCCATTTAATCAAACTGACCCGGCCCATTTATTTAAACTAGATTGGCCCATTTATTCAAAGTGGCTCGGCCCATAATGTTATCAACGTGGGAACCACATTTTGTTTTGCTTAGCCTCCAAACTCAAAAGTGGTGTCCGACGATGGTCGATTTGGGCATTGTGGTTCATGTCATTGTACGGAATTCAGACGATCTTTTTGTACCAGAAACAGAAGTTGTTACTCCTTTTAAGTTTCTATTGGAGTTGAAGATTTCACACACGCATTACCATGGTTATAGTAATAGAAACCATGAGTTAATTCACATGTATTTTACTTGTTTTGTTCTAATCATTTATTGAATTCATAAGATAGATTGTGGCTCTTTTTGGATACGATAGTATGTGTTTGAGGGTAATTTAGCACATAGATTAACTAAGTGAAAAAGTCGAAGATTTCGTTTATTAAATGAGTAAATGAGATTACAAGATTGCCGACTAAACTCTTCGGAAAGTATTATAAGTCTTAAAT
The DNA here is from genome assembly GCA_023374145.1 of Lepidium sativum. NCBI lineage: Eukaryota > Viridiplantae > Streptophyta > Magnoliopsida > Brassicales > Brassicaceae > Lepidium > Lepidium sativum. The sequence continues at coordinate 16,147 of JAKUCM010008502.1, read as the reverse complement.
TTTGCGCATTAAATTTTGCGTCGTCCCAAATTTGTGGGTTTTTGAGAGCTACATCGTAACTATTAGGTCCAAGGTAACTCTTTTGGACGAGGCCTATGAACTGATGGTTTGTATGGCGATAAGGCCTCTTCGTAGTGCACTTATGTCCATCTCAATATGCTTGTTAATTATATGAATAGCATTTGTAGTAAGAACAAATTATGCATCTCTCACCTTAACTTATGTCCTGTTTGAAAAATTATGCATAGTTCAATATTAGTTAGGCTCGGACCAGTATTTGATATTTGGTAGATCTTTCTAAATTGCTTTTCTCGGTTAACCCTTTAGTAAACACAATTACTCCATTAGAAATTCATCGCAAAATCCAGATGAAAATTTAAAGAGTTCTGATTTCTGGTGATTTAGAATGGATAGAAAATACTCATCAAAATTTGTCACCAACAATCTGCAAAAAATAATATAAACTAAGATTCGATAATGACTATTTATTTTTTATAGATTCGGAAAGAAAAAAATAGTATTCACTTTTCGGATAAAAAATTGCTGATAAAATCTTACATATTGACTACATTAATAACATATTCCTGAAATCGCGGTAGTTAATTTAAAATATTACTAAAATCTAAATTATTATTAATTTTATGTGGTAGAGACAAAAAAAAAAGAAGATTTTATTACTAGATACAAAGACCTCTAAATATAGACAAAAAAAATAAAGTTATGCATTGTGTAAAATATACAATGAAAGTTGTATGAAGCTTATTTATATTCACATTTGAAGATTAGAGAAACACCAACCAAGATAAAAAGATGTCACATTCTGAAGTTCAAGAGATTCCTGCCAGTGGTAATGCTTCAGACGACAACCATGAGTTCTCTCTTACGGCTACGTACGAGGATCTTGTCCAAAATCCTGAGCTCTTTTGGGATAAGCTCAAGCAATTTCTCAGCCATATTCACAAGACTTTTAAGTGAGTGATGAAAATTTTAATTGTTTTCTTATGCGATGTTTTTTTCATAAAAAATGCATGCAATATTATTGTTATTATTATTCTAAATGTTTTTTTCGTATATGTAAAGGATTCCTTATATGTATGGAAAGAGTCTCGATCTGCATCGACTTTTCACCGAGGTCACAAATCGAGGTGGTCTTCAAAAGGTAACACAAGTTCATATATAAATTTGATGTTATTTCCCTTTGTTATATGATACAATTACATGTCTCTAATTAAGATCCTTTTGATTCTAGGTGATCAAAAACCGCAGGTGCAAAGAAGTGATGGACTTATTTAATTTTGATGCAAATGTAACAAATGCAGCATTTGTTTTAAAGAAGTTTTATCAAAAATTTCTCTTTGAATTTGAGCATTTCTACTACTTTCAAGAACCACTTTCTACATTCCCTGCAAGAGGTTTGAAACTATCAATCATGTCTGTCTCATTTCTAATCATCCAGACATTAACCTAACTCATGTTCTCCTCCTATTTTGGCAGAAGAAGCTTTGAAGCAACTTGGACCAAAACTTGAAAATCGTGAGAAAGGTATTTAATTATATACTCTAATATTTTCAACATATAGACGTATAGATATCAACATATCTTGGATCTTCTTAGTTTGAGTGTTGAAATTAGCTTTTTGAAACATTCTATCTTTAGGCACTATTCAACGTGGTGTTACGGTTGATGGGATCATCGATGGGAAATTCGATAGTGGGTACTTTGTAACTGTGAAAGTTGGCTCAGAAGAGCTCAAAGGAGTGCTTTACCATAGTTCGTACAAGAAAAGATCATCAGAATCATCTGAAATAGAGTTTAGGCGACCTAAGTTTCAAAGAAGTGGCTATAACTTCTTCGTTTCTGACCATTACTCAAGGGTTAAAGCTGAGTACGTTGGACAAAATTCACGATTGATCTTGAAAGAGATTGGAAATATGTGGAGCAATCTCTCTGAGTCTGATAGACAGGTAAAGTAAACTCTTTCTCTTAATCAATAAACGTAAGAATGAATGGTGATTCTTTTATCTCGAGACAGGTTTACCAAGAGAAAGGGTTTGAAGATGCTCAGAGATATTATAATGAAATGGAACAGTACAAATCTAGAGTGGCTACTTGTGAAGTTGAAACTGTAGTTGCAAACGATGCATCCACAAGTGCAAGTGCAGAAGAGACTGAGCCTGAGCGTGAGTCTGAGCATGAGGCTGAGATGGAGGTGGATCCTAAATAAGTGTTTCTCTGTTGTTATTGTCTTCTTCTCTGTTTTATCTTTCTGTTTGAGAACTTTAGTTTAATAATGAGTTGTAGAAATGGTCATACATTTCGATGGGGCAACTCTTTTCATTAAGACATTTATCTGAGTTTATCATCTAAAGCCAAGCTCTCTGCTTCAAAACTTGAGTTAGCTCTTTTTAACAAAATGGAAATCATGAGAACGTAAATGAAAATCATTAGCATGTTTCTTCTTACTGAGTCTGCAAAACAGTGATTGAAAATGGAGAAATATAACAATTCCAAAGCTGAGGGACAAGTCTTAGACAACAAGAAAGGAATAAGAAGAAGAATAGAGGATGTATTAGATAGCTTGCGGTACAAGTAAAAGATATACAAATACGAGAGATAAGATTGAAATGAATCAACCAAAGAAACTTGGGTTATATCCATTGCTAGAAGTAGCCAAGATGTAATAAGCAACGATATGTCCAATAGAACCCCAAGCAAGAACATCAACAATGTTGAATCCAATTGGATCATTCGATTTCAAAAGACTAACATATTCCTTAGCACGATCATCACCAGCTTCAAAGTGAGTTTTACCATTCTGCTCTGGTAAGCCTTGTTTGGCTACGTTCTCTCTCTGGAAGTTGAAGAAGACGAAACGGCCAAGGAAGAGGGAGAGGCCGGTGCTGAGACTTATCACGACGGAAGGGCTGAGCTCAGCTCTCACTACGGTGGAGGAGGATTTTCTTCCGGTGGTGGATAGTTTTGGTAAAGCAGAGGAGGAGTTACCGAGACGGAGAGGACGAAGGCCGTGAAATGAGATGGAAGTTGGGTTCTTTTGGGAGATTGTAGTGGAGAAAGTTGTAGGTGAAAGCAATGCAGATGCACTTGTCGCCATTTCTTCTTCTTCTTCTCCTTGTCTAGTTTGCAAATGAGTGGTTTTGGATTTATGATCTGTTTTGGTTTCTATGGAGAAGCAGAGAAGATTTTGTTTGTGAAGAGGATACGATTTCTGGTGGATGATGTGTCATTCTCTAATTGGTTCTTTCAGGATTAAGAGATTTTCAGGTGAGGAGATTTATTTTCAACCCCTCTATTTTAGTTGTTTTTGCTTAAAAGACCTTACTTTTTCTTTTTGCTCGGTTTAGTCCAAAATCTAATTTTACATTTCAAATTCCTTATTTATAATCTAAACTAGATTTCAGTGAAATTGGCTACGGAAATGAGCATTTAACTATAGAGAAAAGGAAACAAAAATATTATAAAACATTAAATATAATTGATTCAACAATTGGCAGAAACAACTCTCGGATCGAGTTTCCTACAAGTGACCAAAGCCAAGTAAAGAGGCATGGACTCGAGCCATGTTGTTTCTTGCCAAGAGTTGAGACTTGATGCAAACTCAACGCAAAATCTCAACATTTATGTACATAGACATTAACTTGAACACTCAATAAACGATAATCAACTAATTAAATCAACCCTCTTGTCACATTCCTACTAGCAATTGCACAACACATCATTTACACCATTAGCGATCAACTTGAGTTTATGTTTTTTTTCTTTCTCAGTTTACAATGTGACAAGGAGAGTGAAGCGCAGATGTATGTATAAACTCTTTTATTCCTCTGGCTGGGTCGCGCGATTATAGAAACGAATCAAGGTAGGAGTAGTTGCGAGTCCGGCTATACTCAAGGAGACTACCGTAAGTACGGTCCCAAACTCCGATGAAGAGAGCTTCTGTATCAGGGCTGAACGATATTCCAGAGATCTCCCCAAAAAAGTCTATCTCTTGCTCTGCTTCATACCCTTTCGAGACATCATAAACATGGACAAAATCAGCCGGCTCAGCCATGGCCATGTATTTCCCATCGGATGTGTACCGGATGGAACGAATTGCTCCAAGGTTACCCCTCAAGGTAGCAACAGATTTTGATAAGTTGCGGATGTCCCAAACCCGGCAGGTCTTGTCCTGGTTACCTGTTGAGAAAGTAACACCATCTGGGTGCCATGCCGATGCAAAGGAAAAGTCCAAATGTCCAGATAGTGTTCCCAGCGTCTGTCAGGAAATTCCAGATTTCAGTTAGGAAAGCATATCTACGAAAGGATAATCAAATACAGAGGTCGTTTCTGCACCTTTCCGGTGTTGGGGTCTACCAGAAGGCCTTCAGGGTTGTCTCCCACGATAGTCAATAATTTACCATCAGGACTTAAGGATGTGTGCTGTCAATTCAAAACCAGCATTCATTAAACTATTACTGCCACAAGTGCAACCGATCGACTTATGCCAAAACCAAAAATTAAGAAACAAGCAGGAACTTACATTCACCGGCCAAGGAAAGCGAAAATGGTTGACAAGCAGGTATCTCTCCATATCAAAATCTCTGACTCCACAATCATTATTTGACGCAGTAAAATGAAGTGCCCCACTGCAGACAGAAGGACGACAAAAGGCCAGTTAGAGCTGCAAGTTCCACAAGTTGGCAAAACAACCTCAAGCAAAAGACATGCAAATACCTGGGTTTGTTATAAATCTCAATAGCATTGGTTATAGCATTATCATCGTAAGTTGTACGTGAACAAAAGCTCACACCAGGTCTATCAAGATGCTGAATCATATCAATTAGGAAGTAGATGAGTTCCTTGATTAGAATAAATGTATATGTTGTGTGAAACCCTATGATTCTTGTAACATTTTTTTAGAGCTTACCTTGCATATAAGTTCTCCTTGAAATCCGCCGGCAACTAAAAACTTATCTCTCACAGCAAGTGTACTCACTTGAGTCTTTGTAAATCCCTCCAACAAGCTTCCAGGATGTTTCTGCACCCACACAATAAAAAGTTACAAACCCATCATGAACTGGTGCAGGTATTTAATCAAGAAGATTTTTTTATCATTCTGGAAGAAGCTAACCTCGGATGGGGAAACATGACCTTGAACATTGAGAACTTCATGCTTTCCGGATGTCAAAGTAGAATAGTGGCTCACCAAATATTGTGACATATGGTAGACATCGTGCTTAGAAGTTGCCCAAACCAAATTCCTCAACTAAAATACAAAAGAAAATAACATCTAGTTAGATGTCGGCGTCAAGGCCTTGTAGCAGAATTAACGTTCTACGCATCCATTACGCAAACACATGACAAAAAATTCAGATTACCAAAAAGAACATCAACTGAAAAAAAGTGATATGTAATAATGATAAGAACCTGGAAATGAAGAATACTTGATTTGATAGATCTTGTGTTCCGCCAGAAATCATAAAACCGGGCCCCTTTTTGTGTGACCATGCAAAACTGTATTCATCAAACAAATGATATGTACAGTTCAACCCAATATTAGAGAAACATATTGAAAATAAACAGAGGGTCAGAGCGTGAAACACTTACTTTCCCTGAGGATTCCCCAGAATTAGGGACATTTTCATAATTTTTATACTGCTCTAGTCTAGTTTGTCTGTATTTCTCTCTTGTAATACTAAGCCTGTCCCAAGGAATCCCCTGGATATCTTTCCCTCTCCGGGCTTGGTCAGCTGAAGTGTCAGCTATTTTATTATTCTGAAAACAAAGCACACACACAACAGAGTAAGAGATTGCAAATATTTTTTATCAATATTTTCGATACATTTTACATGTGCATTTAAAATGTAGAATAGACTTGATACAGGAATACTTACTGAGTAGTCAAACTCGTCGACATCAGAATCCGACGCACCCATATCATCCCCACGAAATTCCTCATCTAAGTCATCGTCGACCTCTTCCATTTCATCATCTATTTCGTCCATGTACTCAGGATCTTCCCCTTGATAATTGGACATTTTTTAAGTTGCTAAAAAAGCACCTGCATATGTCGAAAAAACCACCTTTGTTACTGAGTTCTGAAAGTCTAGGACTACAAGAAGATACAACATAGTAGAATCCAATATAACAAGAAGCTTTAAAAATGAAACTAGGCCCAACATAAATCGCACTTAGTGAACAATCAAGTGAAAAAGGCACCATCTAGGTCAGGACTCATTGAGATTATAAATTTATGACCTCTGCATATTGCTTGAGATGCAACATGCCTGCGTCTAACACAAGATCCAGACAGTTCACAGTAAAGGCAATATTCAGAGAGCATCCAGCCAATCGCTTAGAATCTATCATCAAACATGCAATCTCTCTCTGTACAAATCTCTCTCTGTACAAACATGCCCAGAAACCTAAACTACCGACAAAGCCGACATAAACCTAAAGGAGAAACGAAACCAAAATACTGTATAGATAAAAATCATCAGGAAAGTTACAGAGATATAGATCAAAAGACGGAGGAAACCTAGAACGAACAGATTCATCTGGCAATACAATTCCTGTAATTGAAAACGGATTCGTTTACGAAACCTAGATTCAAAGACTGAAATCTCACCACCTGAATCCTCGGGTTCCCCAAATCACAAAAACCCATCAAACTATCAGCAATTGAGCAAAACTGGAATCTAGAATTCTACTATTCCCATATGAAAGCGACGATTACCTTGAAGAAGGAGTTAATTCAAAGGGTGATATTGTAAATTGAAGGAACCTGAATCCAGGTTCCGGTTCCACTCAGTCGTCTGCCTCGGCTCGTTGCTTCGACTTGGAGAAGAGAATCGCCGAACCGAATCTCAAACTTTTTTAAGAGGATCCGACCCGAATTGTATGGGCCAATTAATCAAACTGACTCAGCCCATTTATTCAAATTGGCTCGGCCCGTTTAGGCTCGGCCCATAAATTTATTGTACGGAATTCCGCATTTTAACCATACGGAACCAACCAAATAAAAAACTGACCTAAACCAAATTATTGTCTACATATAAACTATTTAGTTATAACTTTTCTAAACCAGAATAGTTTGGTTCAGTTCAATTTAAAATCGAACAAAACCGATAAACCAATATATTTATTTTATTATATTATTAATAATATTATGTAATATATTGTAATATTAGTATCTCATTTTTTATGTTAAAATGTTTAATTTTCAAATTTTGTTAAACCATCAAAATTTTAGTATATAGAAAAAGATTAGTCGTTTTTTTCTTTTATCAAAAATTATTTATATGTTTATTTAAGCAAATTAAAATCAAACCGAACTGATTCAAACTAAACATAAATCAACTCAAAGTAAAACCAAACCATAATAAGTTTGGATAAAGTTTTTATGTAACCAAAAGAACCGAAACTAAACCATACCCAAAACTAAATTGAAATGCCCATCCCTAATACAGAAACAGAAGTTGTTACTCCTTTTAAGTTTCTACATTGGAGCTGAAGATGTCACACACGCATTCTCATGGTTATAGTAATAGAAACCTTGAGTTACATTTACATACATGTCTTAATCATGCTTTTGAATGTACCACTTATATTTTTGTTTTTAGTCATTTATTTGATTCATAAGATAAACTGTGACTCTTCTTGGATGCAATAGTATGCTTCTTAATAATATGAATAACCACTTAATAGCACTTGTTGTAAGACCAAATTATGCATCTCTAACTATAACTTATGTCGTGTTTAAAAAATTATGCATGGTATTATATTAGTTAGGTCCCTCCACTATTTGATCTTCGCTATTTCTTCTAAATTGCTTTTCTTGTGGATCAATGGTCCTCAATTAACTCTTTAGTAGACGAATTTATTCCATTCGAATATGAAAATCTGAATGTAAATTTACCGGATTTGGATTTTTGACGAATTAGAATCAACCGAAACAAAATTCATCAAAAACTATCACCGACCTTCTCCAAAAAATAATACAAAATATAGTACTACCAAAAATCAATAATGACTATTTATGTTTTACAGATACGATACAAAAAGAAAATATTATTTACTTTACATAAGACTTTTTGCTAATAAAATCTTATATATTGACTACATTAATAACATTTTCCTAAAATCCCGGTAATTAATTCATAATATTACTAAGGTTTAGATTATTATTAATTTTAACGCGTGGACTATGTAAAATAAGAAGAATAAAAAATGTAATAAATTTATGTGGTATAGACAAAAGAGTTGATTTTATTACTAGATATAAAAACCTCTAAATATAGACAAGAAAACAAGTTATATTTTGCTTTATGAAAATATACAATGAATGTTATATGAACCATTGAAGCTTATTTATATTCACATTTGAAGGTAAACAAAAACACCAACCAAGAGAAGAAATGTCGTCCGAGAACTCACCACATTCGAAAGTTCAAAAGGTTCATGCTAATGATAATGCTTCAGACGACAACTACGAGTTCTTTCGTACGGTTACTTACGAGGATCTTGTTCAAAATCCTGAACTTTTTTGGGATAAGCTCAAGCAATTTCTCCACCATATTCAGAAGACTTTCAAGTGAGTGATGGAAAATTTAATTGTTTTTTTTTTGCGATATTTTTATCAGAAATGCATGCAATATTTATATATACATATTACTCAAAACTGTTTTGAAATTCAAGAAGGAAGATACATGTTCTTTACTTGAGTTATCCTCTTTTCGTGTATATATTTTTTTTTTGTCAACGGTAAATTATATTAGGGTATAACTGGCCGGCCCAATAGCCAAATTTCTACATAATGGAGGCTGGAAAACTCGATCCCGGATTATGCAAATGTGCTACCTTAAATGAACTTACCGCCTGCCATTAAGCTAGATGTTATTTGCGGTGTATATATTTATAGTTTGTGCTTCGATTGCATATAATTTTTTAAAATTTTATGGATTGCTTATTAATATATTCTTCTATTATAAAGCATTCCTTATATGTATGGAAAGAGTCTCGATCTGCATCGACTTTTCACCGAGGTCACACTTCGAGGTGGGCTTCAAAAGGTAAAACAATTTCATGTATATAATATTTGATGCTATTTTTCTTCGTTATATATACAATTTTGTGTCTCTAATTAAGATCCTTTTGATTCTAGGTGATCAAGGATCGCAGGTGCAAAGAAGTGATGGATTTATTTAATTTTGATGCAAATGTAACAAATGCAGCATTTGTTCTTAGGAAGTTTTATCAAAAATTGCTCTTTGAATTTGAGCATTTCTATTACTCTCAAGAACCACTTTCTTCATTCCCTGCAAAAGGTTTGAAACTACCAATCATTTTGTCTCTTTCTAATCCTCTAATGGAGATCCAAAACTTAACCTAACACATGTTCTCCTTTTGTTTTTTGTTTTGTTTTTGGCAGAAGAAGCCTTGAAGCAACTTAGATCAAAATCTGAAAATTGTAACAAAGGTACTTGATTAATTACTCTATATATAATCCATTTTCTTAGCAAATAATTTCTTATTTTTCAGTGATCAATAAATTGCTTACATGAAATTCATGCAAGCTTATAATTGGGTAGATTCTCTTCTTGGATCTTCTCATTTCAAGTGTTGACATTAGCTTTTTAAAACTTTCTGTCTGTAGGCACAACTCAAGAACTTCAACGTGGTGTCATGGTAGATGGGATCATCGATGGAAAATTCGATAGTGGTTACTTTGTAACTGTGAAGGTTGATTCAGAAGAGCTCAAAGGAGTGCTTTACCATAGTTCTTACAAGAAGAGATCATCAAAATCATCTGAGATGGTGTCTAAGCGACCTAAGTTTCAGAGAAGTGGCTATAACTTCTTTGTTTCCGACTACTACTCAAGGATTAAAGCTGAGTACGTTGGACAAAATCAACGATTGATCATGAAAGAAATCGGAAATATGTGGAGCAATCTTTCTGAGTCTGATAGACAGGTTAAAATAAAAACCCTTTCTCTTAATCAAATTAAGCCTTACAATGAATGATGATTCTTTTATCTTTAAACAGGTTTACCAAGAGAAAGGACTTGAAGATGCTCAGAGGTATAATAAGGAGATGGAACAGTACAAAAGTATGATGGATACTTATGAAGCTGAAACTGTAGCTGCAACTGATGCATCCACAAGTGCAAATGCAGAAGAGACTGAGGCTGAGGCCGAGGCTGAGACTGCGGCCGAGGCTGAAGCTAAAGCTGAGGCTGAGGCTGGAGCTGAAGCAGATACTGAGACTGCGGCTGAGGCTGAGGCGGATCCTTAATGAGTGTTTTCTGTGTTGTTATTGTCTTCTTCTCTGTTTGAGATTTTTATCTTTCTGTTTGAGAACTTTGGTTTAAGAATAAGTTGTAGTAGGACTGGCCATACATTTTGATGGGGCAACTCTTTTCATTAAGACATTTAGCTAAGTTTATCATCTAAAGCCAAGCTCTCTACATCAAAATTTGAGTTCACACTTCCTAATATTGTTTTGATCTTCAATGATAAGTCATGAATCCATATATGTTCGTATTGAGACATGTTAGAATCAGTGTTTGGATTTATTAAATGGACATCTTGAGATCTTAAATGACAATCATTTTGTATGTTACTTCTTAACTCTGCAAAACTGTGATTGTAAATGGAGAAATATAACAATTTCAAAGCGAAGCACAAGTCTTAGACAACAAGAAAGACGAAGAATAGAGGATGAATTAGATAGCTTGCGATACAAGTCAAAGATATACAAATACAAAAGACTGATATTGAAATGAATCAACCAAAGAAACTGGGATCATATCCATTTATGTACATATACTTTAACTTGAACACTCAATAAAAGATAATCAACTAACTAAATCAACCCTCTTGTCTCATTCCTAATAGAAATTGCACAACACATCATTTACACCATTAGAGATCGACTTGAGTTTTATGATTTTTGTTTTGTTTCTCGGGTTTCTCAGTTTACAAAGCCAAAGGGAGAGTGAAGCGCAGATGTATGTATAGACTCTTTTATTCCTCTGCTGGGTCGGGTGATTATAGAAACGAATCAAGGTAGGAGTAGTTGCGGGTCCGGCTATACTCAAGGAGACTACCGTAAGTTCGGTCCCAAACGCCGATGAATAGCGCTTCTGTGTCAGGGCTGAAAGATATTCCAGAGATCTCCCCAAAAAAGTCTATCTCTTGCTCTGCTTCATACCCGTTCGAGACATCATACACATGGACAAAGTCAGCCGGCTCAGCCATGGCCATGTATTTCCCATCAGACGTGTAGCGGATGGATCGGATTGCTCCAAGGTTACCCCTTAAGGCAGCAACAGATTTTGATAAGTTGCGGATGTCCCAAACCCGACAGGTCTTGTCCTGGTTACCTGTTGAGAAAGTAACACCATCCGGGTGCCATGCCGATGCAAAGGAAAAGTCCAAATGTCCTGATAGCGTTCCCAGCGTCTGTCGGAAATTGCAGATTTCAGTTAGGAAAGCATAGTTAATAGAAAATAACTAAATACAGAGGTCGTTTCTGCACCTTTCCAGTGTTAGGGTCTACCAGAAGGCCTTCAGGGTTGTCTCCCACGATAGTCAATAATTTACCATCAGGACTTAAGGATGTGTGCTGTCAATTCAAAACCACCATTTATAAAACCATTTACGGTATAACTACATTTACAATTTCGTAATGTAAAATAGAAAAACTCAAACTCCAAAGGTAATTGAAACTGAAACTTACAGCCACAAGTGCAACAGATCGACCAAAACCAAAAATTGAGAAACAAGCAGGAACTTACATTCACCGGCCAAGGAAAGCGAAAATGGTTGACAAGCTGGTATCTCTCCATATCAAAATCTCTGACTCCACAATCATTATTTGACGCAGTAAAATGAAGTGCCCCACTGCAGACAGAAGAACGACAGTTAAGAGCTGCAAAATGCACAAGTTGGCAAAACAACCTCAAGCAAAAGACATGCAAATACCTGGGTTTATTATAAATCTCAATCGCATTGGTTATCGCATTATCATCGTAAGTTGTACGTGAACAAAAGCTCACACCAGGTCTATCAAGATGCTGAATCATATCAATTAGGAAGTAGATGAGTTCCTTGATTAGATTAAATGTATATGTTGTGTGAAACCCATGATTCTTATAACTTCTATTTTAGAGCTTACCTTGCATATAAGTTCTCCTTGAAATCCGCCGGCAACTAAAAACTTATCTCTCACAGCAAGTGTACTCACTTGAGTCTTTGTAAATCCCTCCAACAAGCTTCCAGGATGTTTCTGCACCCATACAATGAAAAGGAACAAACCCATCATGAACTGGTGCAGTTATATTATTAAGGAGATTTTATTATCATTCTGGAAGAAGCTAACCTCAGATGGGGAAACATGACCTTGAACATTGAGAACTTCATGCTTTTGGGATGTCAAAGTAGAATAGTGGCTCACCAAATATTGTGACATAAGGTAGACATCGTGCTTGGAAGTTGCCCAAACCAAATTCCTCAACTAAAATACAAAGAAAATAACATTAGATGTCGGTGTAAAAGCCTTTTAGGACTTAGGAGAATAAACATTCTACGTATCCATATCTTTTAACTAAGGCGGACAATTGTAACGATTTGTACATCAACTGGAAAAAAATAGACATGTAATAATAATAAGAACCTGGAAATGAAGAATACTTGATTTGATAGATCGTGTGTTCCGCCAGAAATCGTAAAAACAGGCCCCTTTCTGTGTGACCATGCAATCCTGTATTCATAACACAAATGATATGTACAGTTGAAACCAATATTAGAGAAACATATTGATAATACACGGAGATTCAGAGCGTGAAAGACTTACTTTCCCTGAGGATTCCCCAGAATTAGGGACATTTTCATAATTTTTATACTGCTCTAGTCTAGTTTGCCTGTATTTCTCTCTCGTAATACTAAGCCTGTCCCAAGGTATCCCCTGGATATCTTTCCCTTTCCGGGCTTGGTCAGCTGAAGTGTCAGCTATTTTATTATTCTGAAAACAAAGCACAAACACAACAGAGTAAGAGATTGCAGATATTTTTAATCAAAATTTTCTATACATTTTACACGTGCATTTAAGAATGTACAATATACCAAATTAAATTAGACTTCATACAGGAATACTTACTGAGTAGTCAAACTCGTCGACATCGGAATCCGACGCCCCCATATCATCCCCACGAAATTCCTCATCTAAATCATCGTCTACGTCTTCCATTTCATCATCTACTTCGTCCATGTATTCAGGATCTTCCCCTTGATAATTGGACATTTTTTAAGTTGCTAAAACCGAACCTGCATATGTCGGAAAAAAAACATCCTTATTACTGAGGTCTGAAAGTCTGTGACTACAGAAGATACAACATAGTAGAATCCAATATAACAAGAAGCTTTAGAAACGAAACTAGGGCCAACATAAATCTCAATAAGTGAACAATCAAGTGAAAAAGGCACCATCTATGTCAGGACTCTATGAGATTATAACCTCTGTGCATATTGCTTGAGATGCAACATTCCTGCATCTAACACAAGATCCAGACAATTCACAGTAAAGGCAATATTCAGAGAGCAACAAGCGAATCCCTTAAAATCTAATATCAAAAATGCAATCTCTCTACAAATACCAAAGTCCATGCCTAGAAATCTAAACTACCGACAAAGCCGACATAACCGTAAAGGAGAAGCAAAACCAATACAAATACTTGACAGGCGCAAGCACATACCCTAAAAATCGTAAAATCGAATTTCGCCCAACAAAAAAAAATTCCAAAAACTCAGGAAAATTACAGAGATATAGATAGATCAAAAGACCTAGAACAAAGAGATTCACCTGACGATGCAATTCGTGTAAATGAAAACGGATTCGTATGCAGAATTCAGTAAATTTATGATTCTAACTGAAAGTTATCGCGTTGCATAAAACAATCATCGGATCGATTGCGAAGCGAGTCCAGAATCCGAAAGGAGAAGAAGACAGAGAGAGAGAGAAGAATAGCGAAATTTATCTTCCTTCACAGTGGAAAGGGACGGTCTCAATTTTTTCTCATTAAAAATTTTCCTTATTTTAATCTCAACATTTTGATTTATACGTGATTACACTTAGATTACAACTTTACCCTTCAATAAGTCTCTAATTCTTAAGAGAAGGTTACAGATAACGAGGGTAGTTTTGTCCTTTATCTTACAGAGTCGCGATCATTAATGCAAAAACTACAACTGCAAATCCACTTCAAGGATCAGATTATATAAATAACTATTCCTTAAAATAAATGATAAAATATGATAATAGTTTGCTTTCATGATAAATAATCCCTTGAAAATGATTTACAAAACTGATTAAATCAAAAAGGTTTGGTACTTAGACAAGATCTACATTATTTAAGACAAGATCACTCAACAGAGATTATCTCTGTCTCTATCTTCTTCTTCTTTTCATAACTTAGAAATTAGAAGCAAAAGGTAACAAACTAAAAAGATGTGACATAAGTTAGAGGAGAAGAGCATGAACCTCCGAGGAAATCTGGCAGCTGACTAAAGCACAGAGAACTAGAGCTGGTAAGTATTAGCATGCCATAAATCGAAACAAATATACCTTAAATCAATGACTTCATCTAACTTGGATAAAGATTTGGGTTCTAGCACCTGCAGCGACAGAACTAGAGGGAATCTGTGTTGAGGAACATAGATCAAGGAGCTCATTACTAGTATATATATATACTTTTTGTCAACCCTTATGTTATCAAATTATTTGATGTTTGCTTATTATACAACTGCAGAATAAAAAATCTGAAAGCAGATTCAGGAAGAACCATGGAGCAAATGTGCCAATGCTTTCTCAGTATCGTTTTCAAACATAAAGAGAGCTTCTGCAACAGCGTTTGTTGGAAATCCCATCTCCCGTATAGCTGTGAACCCATTTGCAAATTCCTGAACCTGAAACACATAGACCGTTTGACAAAAAAAAAAGAAAAAAAAAAGAAACACATACACCAAACTATTGTAATTAGGTGAAGAAGAAGAAGAAGAATAAACAAGATGTCTGCAAAATTATTTAAAGACCATCAGCTAAACACCATTTCAAACTATCTACGCAAACATACATTTGATTGCTATAACCACTATTTAGAATCTGTGTAGCTAAATTAGCTGATACAGGAATCGAATGTATACAGAAGGAAATAGGAAGATAAAAGAATCACCTTTGTGGGATTATCACCATAGTTTGCAACTGCAATGCTGACAGCTTCTCGGTTGAGCCCAGAAGCAGCATACTTCATCGCTACAGGATCTACCCCCTGCATCGGAATCACTTATTAACGAAAATACCACAAGCGTAGATAAACTTGTACAGATATCTAAGGATTCATATAACTACAATGCACAATCTAATCTTGACCTAATACCCATCAAGTAGTATACAAAACAAGTCTCGTGTGTTCTTCCTAGAGCTCGCTTAGACTGACTGACACTATACTTGGGTGGAACTAATCAATTTTGGCCTAATTCTAAGGAAAAAGCTTCCATTTACAGAATTCAAGGAGCCTTACCACTGAAGAAGGTGTTGGTTCTGGAAACTTAACAGGTGGATTCTCATTCCCGAATTTACTCCAATCTGGATTATCTTTCTCTGCTTCCGCAAGAACTTTCCTCTCTAGACCGAAATCAAACTGAAAACTGCTCCGAGGAATATCTCCAACTCGAGGCAACAATTGAGGCTGCAAACAACAATTTTGGCAATAACAGTTCATGAGAAATTTCAATCTACCTATACTTCAATCCTTCAATCCTAGAGTTTAAGTCATCGAACAGTAGAACATGATCTTTCATATCTAGAAACCTAAATTCTACAGAAAAAATAATAATAAATTAAGTCTTACCGGCGGAGTAATCCGATACTCTGGCTTCAGATTCACCTTGATTCCCAATCCAGCTACAACAAAATCAACGATTTGTTATCAAAATCAATCCAGCTACCAAAATCAACGATTTGTAAATCGCTTAAACCTTATCTCAATCAAAAGGATAGAGAAATAGAAATTCGAGATCAGAACCAGACTCACAAGAGGAAGAAGAAGAAGGGAAATGAGAAGAAGAGCTATGTTGAAAGGAAGAGTTCCTC